>DWNA01000322.1:0-26553 GCA_018249835.1 Heliconius besckei | reverse complement strand
TCAGCTTCACGCTGTTTCCCACACACAGCAGGGTAGGCAGAGGGAACCTAGTGTAACACTCTGTTACATTAGGTTCCCCACTTTCTGCCGAATTCTGGAGGCATTGCGTGTTCAGTGGCAGAACTCAGCTCCGCGCTTTACCTCGACACCAGAGCGAAGAAATAAAAATATTAATTTAAATAAATATTTCATCTCGTCGAGTGGGGATCGAACCCATAACCAGCTGGTTTTTACCTCAAGTTTGGTCTCAAGTTTTATCCAATTTTAACCTTATTATTTTGCTGTTACGTGTCAGTTTCGCGGTATGATTTTTTCATATCGCGAATTGTATTTTTAAATTTATTTTTCCCTTCTGTAAGTGTAAAATTATTCCCTCTTTTGAATGTATTTTTTTTTCACTTAATTTGGAATTTTTATTTCACTCCGTAATTAAATATATCAAATATTATTAAAAAGCGATCAGCGAAAAAACTATATAAAATTATGTATATTAAAAATATATAATATAATAAAGTGTACATAAAAATATATAATATAATAAAATGTATATAAAAAATATATAAAAATAATTGTATATAAAAGAAATTAATAAATAATTACATTTTAGTAGCAACATATTGTAATTTAACCTAAAACGTTTTCGTAATCATAACTATAAAAGTAATCGTATAAAACTTTGTATAAAAGTAATCGTATTGAGCATTTGTAACTAGTTACAGAAATAACTAGTTTCTGAAACTAGCTACGCGTGTACACGAAACTAGTGATCACTGGTTATGCTTAAAAGACGTTACGGCCCATGTCTAGAATGGTGACATATGCTATACTAGCGGCCCAGTGCGGCGAGGCCGCAAAGGAGGGGGAGGGGGCTCCAAACTCGACGAACTCCGTTATCTCGACATTCTCGAGCGTGGCTAATTTTTATTTTATTTTGGAGGGAATAATTCAAGGGTTACGAAAAATATAAATAATCTGACAAATTCCACAAGCTGAAGTAATAGAATTTGATCGATAGTTTAATGTACCTCAGAATTGCCTATATTCCTCTCTCCGTATTTCTATTTCTCTTTCTCTCTTTCTTTATTTATTAGTCCCTAACTCATCAATGAAGATGATAATTTAAAAAAATACTTGAGATTTTTTTTTTATATATTATAGTTTTTTTTATAAATACAAGTATTCCATTTCAAACATACATTCTTTCATTTACATTCTATTTCTTGAGCTTTTCAATTGATTACGTTCAATGAATAAAAAATTGAGGCCAGTCGTGGCGCAGGGGCACAGAGTGTGACTGTAAAACCGACTGGTTGTGGGTTCAATCTCCATTCCAGGAGATGAAATATTTATATTTTCATTTCTTCTCTCTGGTGTCGAGGCAAAATCGCGACGTTAAGTGCTGCTAATCAACACTCGCGCTCGAGTATTTCAAAATGACGATTTGATTTGCATATTGCAACAATGATTGCGGAGCTTGCGTCACATCTAAATCGTCAGAATATTATATAAATGATTTTTTCAGGTTCACTTAACACCCCCTTAGAAAATCTGAGGCGCTCGATATTTTTTTTTTGTCATTTTAACATATTTACATGTTTAAGAAGACGTAGGAAATTGATGATAGCAATATCTGACGCGCCCGAGTATATCCATGGAACAGTTTTTTTTTACATTTTTGAAAATCTATAGCCCATCAACCCACCGGTCAAACGATATGTATTATATAAAAAAAAATTCTTGTTATCATCTAAGCTTCGCAACCCAATAGGTCTCAATAACGCTCGAGCAAATCCCGAGTTTGCTGTTTCGCCTACCTATTTAAAAGTGTAAGTACTACGTGGCTGCGTGCGAGCGTGAACAGAGCGTTGAGAACAGAGTTTGAGTATACGTTCAAGTTACATGCTGTAGGAGCCATATGTATGTCAAATCTATCAAGCGCGTCTATCTTCACCTCAAAGGCCGGCAACGCACCTGTAGCTCCTCTGGTGCTGCACGGGGTCGTGGCGGTGGTGATCACTATCAGGCGACCCGAACGCTCGTTTGCCTTGTCCTTTTTCCATAAAAAAAATAAAATAATAATTAGTGAATAACCTTTCAATTTTCAATATTTTTTGTCACAAAATGCCGTTGGGACTTATTTATAATAGATATACTGTGTCGCGGCCTTTTTTTTTAGAACTAATATAATAAACTAAATAGAATAATTTTTATCATACAATGTTTTGACATATATTTAGTTATTTTTGCAAAGTAATATAGCCAAACAAACAAACTCATTACTACATCCCAATGATTGAGGTAGGCCGAGAGGGAACCTAGTGTTAAGATACCGTACATCTTTTATGTGGCCACGGATCGGATGTAGGTTCTAACTTAAGATTTAAGTCTTGTGTAAACCTGGTTTGTGGTTCTTTGATTTTCAATAAAAAAAAAGAAATAAAAAAACAGTTGACACGAAACTTGTATATTTTATAAAAAAAAAAACAACAAATTATATTATCATCGATGCAGAGATTTTGACACTTGAGTGACACCTCGGTGAGTTTATCCCATATTTACAACGTGACATTGGCGAAATGAATTGTGCTCAACTGGCACGCTCGAAACGCCATATATCGAGAAATCAATCATTTATCCCATATTTTTTCATTTCTATACTGTATATATACAATTTACATTTTTAATTATAAAAGATAAAATAATTGTGCAAATCCAAATGAAAGTCTGATAATAAATGTAAATCTAAACATACAAACTACTTATGGTAATATTTACACGTGTTTTGGCACATACACCTTAATACGTCTACTTACATTATAAATCTAGAACATGAACCCTCACGTTTAGACAGTCGCATGTCACCAAGTGCTTTTGTGATACTTTTACTTAATTACAACCAGATAAAATAGGAAAAGACTAGACCAAATCGTATTTATTTGTTTCATTATAAAATAAGTTATTTGATCATGCCCATTATAAAATAAATTTATTTATAGAAAAGACACACATATTATGGCGACATTTAAGCAATATATGACTAATGCAATAAATAGTATATATAATTCTTTGGCGATGGAAATTAAAGTATTTAATATATTGTCTATTTTTCTATCATAAAATTTTAATATAATACACAGAATATATGACAGTCTTCTACACACAAACTTTTTTTAAACAATAATGATTACAGATGTACCAGTTCTTTTAGAATTTTCATTCACTTAAAGATATACATAAAACATTTGTATAAATAAAATACTGCAATATTTATGTATACTTCTGTAAATAAAATAATACGAATGTTGAATATGTATTTAAGTAGGATGACTATTTCTTCTTGGGTTTCTTGGGATTGCGGGAGCGGCTCTTGGCCTTGCAGAGCGGGCAGATGGGGGCGTTGCGGTGTATTTGCTGGTGGCATGACAGGCACGACTTCATGGGGGGCGGCTGCTGTCTGCAGGCAGGCAGGTAAACGGATATTTATGGATGCACTAAGTATTACTACATGCATCCCTAATAATGATACATTATATATATATTTATAATTTGTCATAAATTATCATAGATATAAGAGAAGGCAAAATACCATGTTTAGAATGGGGGGATGTGTCAGATACCAAGTGTTCTCCCTAAAAACTCACCACATTTCTTCAGCGAATATTAGTTGCAGTGGCCCTTTTCCTAGTTAAGAATATAATTGAACTTTTATATATAACACTAAATTATAAAAACTTAATAAAAAAGCATAAAAATTAGAAATAAATAAGCAAATGAGAGAAATTATAAAATAGGACAGAAAGGAAAACGTGGAAAGGTTTTTTTTTCCAGTTGTTTTATCTAGCACATAGCAAGAAACACTTCAGTTTCCATTTCCCGCAGGATACTTTGCAGGATACAGAACTCAACGCCGCACTTTGCCTTCTTACCAGAGTACAAATCAAAAAGGTAATTGTAGTGTTATTACATTAATATGAAAAAAACGCAAAGGCACAAAATGTGAATGGTTGTGGGTTCGATCCCCGCTCGAGGAAATAAAATATTTATTTAAATGTGTGTTGATGATGACTTTTAACATTTTATTTGGAATGGTGTATCAACAACATGTATGTAGACTTAAACGAAACTATAAAGAAAATGCCCAAAAAGATAACACACCAAAATGTAATAAAGTAGGTTATGATAACCAATTGAAGTAAATGTGGTAATAATACACAGAGCATTCTCACATTAATTTTAAGGAAAGTAAAAGTTTTTGTTTTTGTTTAACTTTCTATGGGGCTATTATTTGTATTGAACTATCTTTACTATATCTCAATAAATTAGAGGAAATTGGCAAGAGTGAGTGAAAAGTGAGAGAAATTAATAAATTACAGGAAAAGAAGGATACGGATATAGTAAGGAGTCGCAACAAAAGACACAAACCGAACCTCAACGAGACGGTAAGGAAATCCTGATCGAGAGCAGGATTGGCAGACCTGAAGGCAGGCGGCGGGGGCGGCTTGCGGGGCGCCGGCGCCAGGAACGCGCCCACGCCCACTGCCGATGCCACGCTCCCTCCCACCCCTACGCTCCCCCCGACTCCCACGCCCACTCGAGACGGAGCGGCCGGGAACCTGTCAGGGGTGATGGGGCTGCCCTCCTCTTCATGCAAGTCCGGTAGACGCTCCAGTCCTAAGCACTGTCTCCGCAAAAGGTCTACTTCAGTTTTCAATGGCCGATAATCTTCATGTAGTCGTGATGCATTTGATAGCTTTCGTGACATGCTTTCTTCTGTTTGTTTGATTACTGTCTCCATCTGAAATAATAATGTTATTGACATATCAACAGACCATTCATTCACTTTGTTATCTATCTGTCGGTTTGTCAAGAGCCTTTGTTTCGGGAACGCTTGGAGATATCGACTTGAAATTCAAACCATATACTCAGATCTGCGGCCCCAACATTTCCCGATAAAAACATATTTTTATATTTACTTAGAATAAACACGTATTTCGACACTATAAAGGGAATCAAAATTAATAGGGCAATTCCAGTTGACCTACAATAATAAAATTTGTCAGCATCTATAGGTAGTACTAGTTCAGAAAAAATCTGAAAACTATTAATTTGTGGTTAAATCCTAAATAATAATAGTCGTTTAGGCTATTAAGGCTGTAACTATGGAGGTGGAGTCTCAGAGGCCCCTCTAACCCTTTTTCCGAGCCCTCCGCCACTGACTCGCTCAGTACCTTTCGGGTTAGTGACAAAACGAATGTAGACGGGAGTGGTTGTATCGCTGGCTTTAAAACATATGAGTTTGAACTTTTAAAGTTAGGCCAGGACCTCTAAGACCCATACATAATGTTTTTAAAACACTATATTTTTTTATAATATTAAGAGATATACTTTAATGTTTACCTTAAGTATATAATTCTATTTTTTAAAATTGTTATGATATGCTATGACGATGTGAATAGTGCATATTCTTCGTTGGTTTGATGTTAATAATCTAATGTTAAATGCTAAAAAAACGGAATGCATCGAGTTTGCTTTACCAAATGTTAAAAAACATAATGAGCGGAGCTAATAATTAAAGGAGAACTTCTTAATGTGTCGGAATCAGCTATTTTCTTAGGTGTTACTATAAATTCTAAACTCCAGTGGAACGCTCATCTGGAAGCACTTGCAGATAAACTCAGCTCTGCCGCGTTCGCAATTAAGAAAGTAAGACAAATGACGGACGTTGACACTGCCCGACTAGTCTACTATAGCTATTTCCATAGTATTTTATTTTATCTTATGGAATGCTGCTATGGGACAGTGCTTCAGACATAAAATTCAATATTTATTCTCCAAAAAAGAGCCGTAAGATATATTTATAATCTAAGAGCTAGAGATTTTCTGCGAGAGATGCAGGTATTCTTACAGTTGCTTCCCAATTTCTATACTATAATATTCTCTTTGTCCGAACAAAATATACATTGTCATAGTAAACATAGTGACAATCATACGATAGGAACGAGAAATAAGGATAAGATTGTTACTCCAAGTTTTCGCCTCCAAAAAGTTAATAAATCTTTATGGGTCTGAGCATACGTGTATATAATAAAATTCCACAGTGTATTCTAGGTTTGCCACTTCCAACATTTAAAATATCAGTAAAAAAAATTCAGACAATTAAAGCTTATTACACTGTTCAAAAATATTTAGAGGACAAACATGTATGGAATTAATGTCTATTGAATGTAATGCAGGATAGCTGCCAGCTAATGTAATAGATTGTACCATTGATTTTGAAAAGAGCAACTGTTGAGTTTCTTGCCGGCTCTTCTCAGCAGAACTGCCTTCCGAACCGGTGGTAGCTTTTTGTTCATATGTTTTCGACGATTCAAAAGTGCTTGTTATAAGTCTATTTGAATAAAGAATATTTTGAATTGAATTGAATTGATAAAATTGAAAAGAATGATCGACCGAGTACTTCAGATATCCGATAACGTCAGGGACAAAACGGCCGATACCTTACAATCAACATCAAGAAAAAGAACCAGATTTTATTAAGAAACTAGCATGTTGCCTTGTACTTACTCAAATAAAATAACGCCTTGTCAATATTAAACTACTCCAAGAATTGAAGACTTTGACACGCGTTTTAGGATGTGATCTATAATACAATACACAATGATCAATCATCTACCATCTACTGAACATGAAGCAGAATGAAAAGTAATTCCGAGTTCTTGGAAAACATGTAAACTCTCGTCCTCCAAAGCTACATAGAAAGACAACACATACTTATGTTGGCTGCAATCATCCTCTTTGCCTACAATGTTCAGAGCCAATGTATATCGATTTACAATTGTACCCTATGTTGAGGTGTTGTCAAAATCTTTATTTTATTGCATAAGAAGTTATTTTAATTTGTTTTCAATTGTTAGAATTAAAATTTTGTTAAATAAATATTCATTGTATTAACTGTCCTTTATTTACAGTATTATGTTCTTAAACCTATGTTTGAGGACCTATTTTGCCAAAAACTGAAATTGTGACTTGAAGTATGGCATACGGAGATATGTGAAGTTTAAGCAAAAGTGATTTTATTTATATTAATTTTGTTTAATTTAGGCCTATTCATGTAAACTAAGACATAAATTTTCTTCTTGCCTTGAAAAAGCAACTTGAGTGTAACCAATAAATACAGGGGCCTCACAGACCCCACATCCATAGAAATGTAATAAAAATATGACGTCCATATAGTTAAAGGTTAAAAGGGGGTAAAATTTGGTATTAAAGCTGCTAGTTCAAGTGAGGTATCAGATGAAAGGTCTTGGTGTACATAATCCAATATATATTATTAAATTTTTATGACGCACTGATTGGTATACATAAAACACACAGACGGACATAGTTTCCCAACTATAATGAACCTCTTGGAAATTGTACAATCGGTGTATTTAAACTATATCATATTTTTTGTACCAGTGTCTCTAAGGAGATTTTTACAAATTTCACCTTAAGAATGATCTTATGACAAGTGAGAATGTACACATATTTTATATTCACAAGCCAAATAGCTCTTATATTCTGTAATGTTACCAAGAATCCATTACTTCCTACACTTATAACACAAACTACTTTCAATGCAACAAAATAAACAAGTCTCATGTACAATGGCCGCTGCCGCTGCCCACTAGTTACAACAACAAACTACAAACACCTGCTGTTTACAGTAATAGTATTTCTGTATCATGTGGAACTATTTATTTCTGGCCTCACTTTTACTATTGTACTTATTCAGTCTGAGCATTGAAACAATTTGAATCATAAGTAGTGCCTCTAAAAGCACTTTTTATATTTTATAGGAATTTATTTAATTATTATTAGTTTTTCCTGTTTATAGAGAAAATCTAATAGACTATTAAAATACTTACACCTCCACTTTTTTTAACATACTTGCAGAAAAACATTACAATCTTCAAATAACCTATGTATTATTTAAATAATTTAGTATCATGCAATTGATTATTTAAAATCTCTTGATTTTCCAATAAGGCTTAAAGACTTACTGCATTAATATCAGCATGTATTTGGCGTAGTTCCTCTACATGGCTCATCTTCTCCTGCTGCAGCAACTCCATCTCGCGCTTGTACTGCGCCAGGCAACGGCCCTCCTGATCGCCGCTACGGACTTCATTCAGTATACTTCGTTTTAGACGCTCCAGAGTTATCGTTTTGTTCCTGCAAGCCACATTATACATGCCCCTTCTATAAAATGTCAAAACCAATTGTATCATAATCATTGTTATTTTTTTTGTTTATAAAAAAAGTAAATTAATAAATGCAAATCGCATCGTATAGATGTTAATTAATTAGTGTAATTCTGTAAAATTCCAAGAACACATTTTTATACACATAGTGTGTAATAAACTAATGTATAATATAAATCGGTGTCAAGTGTTTATTGATCGAGCCTACAGGTGCTAAGGCCCAACATTGATAATAGCAAGCTCACCTGATCTCTTTCATGGCTTCTAATTTGTGATAAATTTCTCGTTCGTTTTCTGCAGTCATTTTCTGTTTTATGAAAAGTATAAATTTTTCTCGGATAAGAAAATAAATTAAAAATACAAAGTGAAAGCGGTGATACCGGTGATAATTAGAAAACACATGAGAATTGAGATGAGATTGAAATAGGCTGACTAGTGATGCCCCCTAGAGTAAGATGCACAGAACCACAGAACACATTTACTTTGTACAATGTGTCATTGGTTCTCAATTGAGACACGACATTTGTGCCACGAATGAATCATATATTAGTTTATTAATGACATTATTTTTGTATATGTCCTAATATTTCTTATAAATTTGATTCAGTCACATATTTAAATGATATGATGTTATTATTTGTCCCTTAAAATACCTTAATATTCCATAACAGTAATTAAATATTTACAGAAAAATATTAAATATCCATGAAATATTCCACAATCAAATAAAAATGTACTTAGTAATGTATATAGCTTCAGCTTCTGTCAGATTATTAAAAATGTTTAGTCTGCGTTAAACGCTATGAATTTTTAGACATACTATATTATATGAATCTGTCTAAATGAAAATGGCCGAATGACTATTGAAAGCGGCTTGCTGTCAAAATATAAAAATAATTTTTATTAACGCGTATGCCATAGTTTAAGAAAATGGACAGTTTTCATGCATTGTTTTCTAAAAGAAACTGAATGAATTCCAGAAAGTTGTTCTTTGATATTCGAAAAGATATTAGGCAAAGGTCATTTACACCTTTGCAGATTGCTTCGTGTCGTGTCTACTAAAGCACTATTTCTCGCACTGTTTACGTCTTATGATGAGTGAAGAAGGTGGCGACGACTCCTCGCCGAGACCCAAACGTAAAATCAAGAGAGTGCTTGTCTTGTCATCCTCCTCAGATTCTGATAGCGATGAGAGCGTCGGCGTGGCGGGGACACGAAGAAAAAGATTGAGAGTAATTACTTAATAATGTTGTATTTGTTTAAAGAATTAGTGACGATGTGCTTACGAATCCTATTTGACTTTCAGGTTATTAGTGATGGAGAAAGTAGTGATAGTAGTGGAAGTTCCATAATATGTTCAGCAGTTGCACGAAGAAGAACATTACCAAAACTTCGTGACTCAGAAGCCGAGAGTGACAGCTCCGGGTGGATGAGTGACGGCGCCAAGCTTACAGCCGGCGGTGCACCAGGCAAACCTGCATCAGGTTTTGCATCAGACAGTTCAGAGGGCAATTCTGATAAATGTTCAATATGTCTTTTGCGATTCAAAGATCAGCAAGTGGGAACACCAGAAACCTGTGAACATATATTCTGCTTAGATTGCATCATGGAGTGGTCAAAAAATGTCAATACATGTCCAGTTGATAGAATTATTTTTAATAAAATAATAGTAAAAGCATGTGCAGGAGGTCGAGTCCTACGTACTGAAGAAGTGAAAGTAGTGGAGAGAAGTCCTTCTATTGAAATTCTTGTCACAGAAGACCTAACTGTGTGTGAGGTTAGTGATTTATTAGTGAGTGACTTTACATTGTGTAAAAATAATGAATATGTTTATTTCATAACAATTATGAATTATATTTGTTTGTAGATATGTGGCAACAGTGATAATGAGGAAACCATGTTGTTATGTGATGGGTGTGACCTCGGCTACCACATGCAGTGTCTCACACCCCCACTTACAGAGGTATCTAAAATTTGATTCTTTGATATCCAAAATTATAACATAAATTTGTACCAAAGAATTATAATAAATCAAATCTTACTCAAGAATTTATAGTTTTATCATAATTTACAAGAAAATATTTAGTGACCAACTGAAAAATAGTTTTAATTGATTCATTTGTAGTAAACAAAACAAATTTAGTTTTCTTCAAATATTCTAGCCTCTATGATTTCCTAGTTAATTATACTCCTTGTATGATGGTGGTTAATTCTTCAAGGCTATCCTCCCTGTAGCTACTCGTACAGCGACTCATGTCATCAGCGACTACCAGCAGGGGCCAGGGGGGTAACCACAGAATGAAAAATGACCATTGGCTCATTGTCATTATTAATATTTGTGTTATTATCATTTGTTTTTTATCAACTCATTCTTGGTAACAATGACTATGTAATGTATTATCCAGATATAAATCATTGACAACCAAGATCAAATTTTCCTTGTTTTAATTTTTTCTACCATTTTTACGTTAAAGATAGTCATGTGACCCTCGGACCATCTAAGATGCAGAATATTGTCACCATTTCCATTAATGATTATATAACATTGCCCTATTCCATAAATTCTTAACATTAAATTGTTATTTACAACAGTTTATAAAGTTTAAAATGTTTTGTCAAGCTTTGAATAAAAATAATGTCTTAGAACAATCATAACTTTTTTTTAATTAAATAAAGCAGGATTTGAAGTTGGCGTAACTTGAAAATCATCCAAGACCTTGGACTGCTCAGTCAAATATTCTTCTCAAGAGTTCTCTATGTTTATATTTTTAGGGCTTGTGGAATTTAACATTTTCAATCTTTGTAACTTCTTAAAAATACTTTTATAACTATAATATTTAGGTAGAAGCCGTCATGGTGCAGCGGCGTAAGTGTGTGACTGTCACGTGACGTTTGTGGGTTCGATCCCCACTCGAGGAAGTGAAATATTTATCTGCCAATCAAGTTCTACTAAGGTAACTACTAACTAGGTTCCCTCTGCGTAGTCTGCTGCGTGCGGGATACAGCGTGAAGCTGATTTGATAATATTTAGGTGGCATTATGAGTATTTTGATTAATTTGGGCATATATCAAAAAAATACAAAAATATTGCATTTGATGAGTAGAGTCTCTGAACAAGGTTTTATATAAAAAATATTTAGAAATAAAAACTTTATATGGTTAATAATTCGAAAATGATAAAAATTCGGATCAGGCAATATAGGCTAAAAATAATTAGAAGTGACCTCTTGTGTCGTTAATCTTCAGTTTATCTTTAGTCAAAGCCAAAATGTTAACTAAAATCTTTGTTTTGGTCAGATATTGAAAATAATATACTAAGAAACATTATTTATTACACAAATCTTATTTGTATATATTTTTTTACTGTGATGAATGTAATTTACATTAGAAATTAATTTAAACAACATCCTAATTTATTTTTATTTTATATACACTTTAAAGTGTTACAACACTTTCTCCTTTTATGTATTAGAAAATACGTGTAATTTAAATGTAGTCTCTAACATATTCAGTTTGCAAAAACTAATACATATTTAACTTTAGGTGCCTGCAGATCAATGGCTCTGTTCTAGCTGTACCACATCTCTTGACCCAGACAGTCTGATGAATGTCATTGAGCTGTCTGAAGTGGAGGACTTGTTAAATGACATAGACTACAGAGACTCACCGAATGGACCCAGGCCTTCAGTGTGGCGACAGCCAAGAAATATCCGCAGATCCTCAAGAACTGTCAATAGAGATCAACCATCTACTTCTAGTGGGAGTCAAAGCTATAATGTGAATATTAATGAATTATCCACAACATCTAGACGTACTGGGAGTACACGAAGATTAACCGCTACCACGATAAGACGCAAAACCACAAATAAACGTAGGAAATATAAAAGGCGAAAAACTAAAACAGTCATTATTGAATATGAAGTGCAAGAGAATGGGAAATTTCCCATCACAAAAAGAGTGAAGAGAAAAGTGAGGAGAAGAAGAGTGAGTTCAAATATTTGCTTATACATTAATATACAAGTAGTGCATTGTTTACAAAACAGTATATTTTTACTGACATTTTGTGACAATCAACTCCTCATCTCACCTCTCTATGGAATGACTACTACAATAATTGAGATTTGTGATGACATTAGATACATTTACAATTTCATGTTTAGCGAAAGCGTAATTTTGTAATATAACGGTTTTTATAATCTCACGGTGACATATACAGAGTGTTTTGTCAGCACCACTTTAGACAAAACCACAATTTTACTACTCTAGAAAAGCCAAAAAAAAATTTTTTTAAATCACAAAAATGAAAGTTTTTTTTTAAACAAAATAAATAATAAAATCATCATTCTAAAATAAAACGCTATTTGTTAAAGACGACGCACGCTCACATAAACCTATCAAAGGGACACTGCCGCACACGCCTCATTCCGAGCTGTATACAGACTGGAAGCGTCAGCGCTCCTTTTACGGGAACAGCATATGGGGTAAAATATTTCAAACCCATACCTAAAGAAATTAACCAAGATACTTTAACATATGGCGTTTTATTTATTACTAGCGGTAATTCGCCTGCTCATTTGCACCCTTAAGGGGTGAATTCTAATAAACCATGAAACACGTTTTCAATTAAATATTTTTAAGAGTCTCAATTTCAAATTTTATAAAAATCAGTAGTGATTTAAAGATTTTTCCATACAAACTTTCAAACCCTTATTTACACCCCTAGGGGATGAATTAAAATAAACCACAAAACGTGCGTTCAATGAAATGCACCTTTAGAGGGTAAATTTAAAAAAACCGTGAAATACGTGTTTAATTAAATATTTCTAAAAGTCTGAATTTACAATTTTATAAAAATTTGCCGATTAAAAAAAATCTAAATAAACTTTCAACCTCTCTATCACCCCATTAGGGTAAAAATTTTTAAAATCCCTTCTTAGTGGATGTCCAGATTACGAAAGTAAACATCTGTCCAAATTTCACGTTTCTACCATCAGCGGTTACGGCTGTGCGTGCGTCTTACCTCAGTCATTGAGGACAAGTCCTTTTATATATATAGATCTTATTTGAAAAAATCACCTTTTCATGTTTGACTCTTTTCTTTTAATTAGGTTCTTATAGAGTAGTTAAAACTGTTGATTCATTTAAAGTGGTGACGATAGAAACACTCTGTATATACACCAATCAATCTGATGTTCTTAGATGTTTTTAACGGTAACAGTTGTCTGGAAGAGATCACCTGTGATAGACCACCTTTAACCCCATATTTCACCTTTGTGTTTCTTCTATTTGTTCTATTATTAAGTTGGTGTAATATTTATTTATCTAATATTTATGAATAAATACATAGTACGAAATTAACAACACTTATAAAGTAAAAATGAATAAGCCTGTAATTAAAAAATGTTTTATTAAAAATTACATATTGGGACTATATGCAATATTTTTTTTATTTTTATGTAATAAATGTTTAAAAATTACAGGTAAAAAAGCGACAACCAAGAACTGCCGCTCGTCGGTCACACGTTCGTGCTAGCGTCCGTGCCAAGCTAGCTTCTCTTAAAGGAGATGTGGCTGCAGGCACAAGTATAAGCGTAGGTATGTGCGAAGTTGGCGTTGTACGCCGTCCTCGTGCGGTTTTGCCTGCATTACGTCTGTTCGGAAATCCCAACGAGCTGGACTACTTCACCGATGAGGACACGCCCGTCTCTGAGGAGGCCTCCACTGCAGTTGCCGTCGCCGCACGGCCCACCTCCAACATACTAAGTGCTTATAGACAGGTGTGTCAACATTTTTCAATGCATTTCGATGATGGAGAGACAGTACATCGACTCTAACAAGACATTTTTAATTCTTTCAGGCCAGAAGAAAAATGGTAACGATTCCATCCCCGCCGCACGCGTCGTCGGCGCCGGACATTCTATCGAATATTCTGGAGAGTCAAACTCTGTTGCATTCAAAACAATCTATCATATCCATCTCGGTCAATGGAAATGTTGACTATAAGCTAACAACTCCGAATACGAACGTTCAGCGGAAAAAGAAGCCCGCGCCCCTCGAAAAGAAAGATGACAAAGTGGACTTGTCGAAGGTTCAGGAAACGGTCAGAAGTGTTCCGTCGTACGGCGGGCAGGGCCGCGGCGGTGGCGGCTGGGGCGGTGGCTACCGCGGGAACTACCACCGCGACCAGGGCGCATTCCGCGGAGGCTACCAAGCGCACCGCGCGCCGCAGCAGGGCGGCGCGGCGGGCGGCGCGGGCGCCCGCGACCACGGCGACCACTACGACCACTACCCGCGCCGCCAGCACCACTACCCCGCCGACGACAACTACTACGAGCGCCGCCGCCCCTCGCACCCATATGCCGGCCACCAGCGCGCGGTCCCGGGCGGTGGGGGACAGTCGTGGCAGCCCCCGGTTCTGAGAAACGACGTGCCTCCCGCTCAATCTCGACATTCCTTCGGCGGCTTCGAAAACCCGGTGGACATGAGGATGGGCCAGATGCGTCCACACGCTGCCGGTCCCCGCTATGACGCGCACCCGCCCCAGATCTACCGCCCGATGAGCGAACCACCTGTATTCAATTTCCAGAAAACAGATATAGACAAATCCGAGGATGAGAAGAGTGATTCAGGCCTCATCATTGATACTGAAAAGTACGATCCAATGGAACCTACCAACGATGACAGCGGTGACGATGAGGAAGCGCCATCGGCGTCCCCGTCAGCCCCGGTGTCGACGGACGCGCCGCCCTCGCCGCCGCTCAGCGAGGTCCCCGCGCAGCCATCACCGCCGCCCGCGCTGCACCCGTTGCTGGCCGGCATCGACGCGGGCGCGATGAACGTGCCGCCCAACATACTGGACACCGCAGTGAGACAAGTTTTAAAGGAACATAGGAATTTGTTGTCCTCTCCTGTTGTGGAATCACGCAACGAACGAAGCGACGACGACTCAGACGGCGATTGTCCGAATTTTTCAATCTATTCCGCAACAAGTGTCCATATTGCAAACAACACAAGCACTTTAACTGACGATATTCCTAAACAGTTACCTCAGGACAATTTAGAGGACTTAGTACAAGAGGACGACGAGACGCCGCCCTCAACCTCCCCTATAGTACACGATATTGCCAATGTTGACAGATCTGACAGCTGTAAACCGCCGGCCAAGCAACACCACACAAGTACCTACGAGATCAATGAAAAGAAGAAAACAGAGGAAGAGTACAAAGAAAAGGTATCGAAAAGATGTCCGATCACTACAAACACTCGCAACCCCATTAAAATTAAACTGAATACACCATCTTTGATAAAGAGACAGGTGAGCTTGTACGATGAGGAAGACAAAAGCCCAGAAGAAGCGGATTACGAAAAAACAGAGCCGTCGCCTGAAGTTAACGACGAAAAGTGGAACTGTAACGTGACCAGTCCAAAGTGTGATTCTGGAAAAACAGCAGATCGATACGACGCCAAAGTTAAGTCGGCGGCGACCGACGTGCCGCCTGAAGTTGTACAGAGTGAACATATGAGTCAGAATAAACATCATATGAATGAAAAAAATACAGAAACACAAGATAATATTTTTATTGAAGCTCTTTCTATTGTTATTGTAAATAAGGAAAAAGAGAATGTAGAAAAAGGTCCTGAAGACAATGAGGACAATGTAAGAGAATTTATAGATAATAATTTTGTAAAAGATACGGCTGAAGAAGACCTTTCTGATCTTAATGAAGATTCACACGACCATGCCGACATCGATACACCGGAGACCGATATGGCTCTAGATATTCCTTCTCCCAAAAACGATCCAGACTCCGTTCGAACCGAAGACAATGTTGAAAAAATGACAGAATCTATAAGCGAAACCGAAGACGAGCGCAGCTACACCCCGTGCCTTGACGAGAACAGATCTGTTAAAGACGCTTCCTTTGATGTCGACAAAGACAAGGGACTAGAGGGTCTGGGCACGGAGATGATATCTGAGGAAGAAGGAAACGAAATGTTTTCCGAGAACGAGCGACCTCCGTCAGAGGCCTCGCGCGTATCTCCGCCGCGTGCGCTTCCCAGCGAGGACGGGGAGATCGCAGACAAGAAGAAAGAGGGCAAGAAGTCCGCCGTCCGCGAAGACTCCAAGAAGAAGAAAAAAAAAGACTCCAAAAAGGATGGTAAGGAGAAAAGCAAGAACAAGAAGAAAGGGGAAGTGTCTTTTAAAAAACTTAGCAAAAGTGGTAAGGAGAGGAATTACCGGGAAAGAGACAAAGATGAGAAGAAGAGCGAGCGCGAACGACGCGACTCCG
The DNA here is from genome assembly GCA_018249835.1 of Heliconius besckei. Taxonomy (NCBI): domain Eukaryota; kingdom Metazoa; phylum Arthropoda; class Insecta; order Lepidoptera; family Nymphalidae; genus Heliconius; species Heliconius besckei. Next base: position 10,019 of record DWNA01000322.1, on the reverse strand, counting down.
GCGACGACAGCCGCAACCGACGACGCAAGGAGAAGCGGAAAGACCTCGAGCGGTACGACGTCAGGACCGTCGTCACCGAGAAACGCAGGAAGCAGAAGGATCCTTTCGGCAGAGACGTCTCCCCGCGCGGACGCTCCCCTTCCCTCTCTCCTCCCCTGCGCTCCCCTTCTCGTCGTCGCTCTCATTCTCCCCCTCGTCGTCGCTCCCCATCCCCTGCACGTCGTCGCTCCCCATCCCCCGCACGTCGTCGCTCCCTTTCCCGTCATCGTTCCCCGTCCCCTTCTCGTCGCCGCTCCCTTTCCCGCCGTCGTTCTCCTTCTGTTCGCCGCCGCTCGCTCTCGCGTCGGCGGTCCCCCTCCCTGCGCCGCTCCGACACCCCGCGCGCCTCCCCTCGCCGCCGCTCGCCCGCGCGCCGCAAGCGACGCCGATCCACCTCGCGAGCCTCGCGCGCACCTCGCCGCCGCTCCGTTAGCGCCAGCCCCCCGCGCCGCCTCGCCAAGAAGAAGAAGCGTGCCCGTCGTGCCCTGCGCTCGCCCGCCGCCGCGCCCGCGCCTGCCCCTCGCCCGCCTTCGCCGCGCACGCCGCCGCCCACGCCGCCGCCCGACCCCGCGCTCGACGCTACGCTCGTGCGCCTCATCGACGAGGAGGTGCAGCGCCGCGAGCGCCGCCGCCGCGAGCCTGAGCGCCGCATCGCGCGCCGCACCCGCGACGCTGCCGCGCCCTCCAAGGAGGTGTTCACCTCCGGTGACAACATCCTTGTCAGCGTCAGCTTCAAGGAGCAGGAGCGCGGCGAGGACGTCGACCGCCGCCGCCGTCGCGAGACACGCCGCGAGAAGCGCCGACGCCGACGTGCCGTGCCGCCCGAGGCCGAGGTCGCCAAGCCCGTCGCCATTATCGACCTGGAGCGCTCGCCCTTCCGCGAGCTCACACCTTCTCCCAAGCACGTGATCGTGCTCAGCGACAGCGACCACGGCGAGCGCCCTGCCGCGCAAACCGCCCCCGCCGCCGCGCTGCCTGAGCCTGCGCCGCCCGCCGCCGGGCCCAAGACGCCGCCCTCGCCCATCGCCGTCGAGATCGATGCGCCGCCCGCCGCGCTCGCGCCCGCGCCCCCCGCCGCCGCCGCCGCTGCCGCCGCCGCAGCTACCCTCTCGCCCGACGCCTACGACCCCTTCGAGCCCACTCGGTCGCCCTCACCGCTTGCCTCGCCGCCCTCCGCCTCGCCACCGCCCTGCGCGTCCGTCGAGCCGCCGCGCGCGCTTCTCACACTGGAGGCGGCGCAGCGCAGCAACCTGTCGGCCGATGACGTGATTGACCGGCGCCCGCTCACGCCCGTGGAGAAGGTGCTGGCGCTGCTGGCGTCGTGCGAGGAGGTGGAGGGCGCGGAGGAGGCGGCGGAGGTGGAGGGCCCCGCAGCGCCCCCGGCGGCGGTGGTGCCCCGCATCGTGCTACCGTCGCCGACGCGCGCGCCTCCCAAGCTGTTCCCGGGCAAGCCGTCGCCTATCAAGTCCAACCCGGTAAAGCCCATGCAGGCGCTGCGGCTGCCGCGCGCGTCGGCGCCGGGCTCAGAGGGCGCGTCGCCCTACTCGCCGGGCTCCAGCGACTTCGGCGAGTTGTTCGAGCCGCCGCCGAGACGCGCGCGCCCCGCCGCCCCCGCCGCTGTTCGCAAGCGCGGTGAGTTGTGCTGTGTTTGTGTATTTACTCGCTGTGATCGCATTACTTAAAGTAAGTATAGAGCCAAACAAAATGTGTGTAAAATGTGTGTACCGGTACAATAGAATCTGATCTGTTTGTAACAGAAACATATCTGGCCGTTAACTGGCCTTTCACTGGCCGACTGTTAATCCTAATAATAGTTTATTGGGATATTATTATCTTTTCAGTTTTATGCAGTCGAGGTTTTTGTTTTAAAATATTTTTTATTTTTCACTTTTTTTGTTAGGATTCATTATGATAATGATAATCATTATATATGGGTAGTTCTACAAATTCAGGAATTTTGTGCGGCTCGGCTAAAATATTGTTTTAAAATCATTTATTTCTATTGAATACTATTATTAAGAACTGTTTTTAGTTGATCACGTAAATTTTTAAATATTAACAATTATTTTCTGAACGAAATTACTGTTCAAAGTGCAAAATTCTCAGTATTCTGGCGTGCCCCTCGAATAAATTATAGTTCTAAATGTGTCGTGATTTACTAACTTCTACAAGAAGGTTATAATTGAAACGCAAATTGATATATTTACAATTTTATCTCACTAGGGAGAATAAATAGTGATAAAATGTATTAAAATTTATTTACAAAGGATCCTGTCAAATTGGTCATCATAGTCAAATTATTTAGATTAATTGTGAATATTTGTTAAAGTTAAATATTGTGTTAAAGTAAGTTGGTCATATTGCATTATTTATTTCGTATTTTAAGCTTTAAACCTTATGTTTTGTTGCGATTAAGTGACGAAAAAAAAGATAAAACTGACTAAAGAAGAAATATTAGAAAAAAAAGGATAGCTCAAAAATTAAGATATAAAAAAATTAAGTGCGACCCATAGAAATTAGCGGCTGAAAAAGAAAAAAAGAAAGCTGAAGTACAAAAAAATGAGAATCTGAATCTTTAAACGGCCATAAATTTAAAACTATCAAATATTTTGACTGTTTCGCTTAGGATATACTAAAACACGTTGTGCTCTATTTATTATACTAAATTCCGCGACTGAAATGTATAAAAAATATCAGAACACCGACTTGCTGCTTGACACGTGCTTACTTTGTAGAACTACCTTTTTGAAACCTTTTTGAAATCCTCGTATTGAGCTCTTGAATTCAAAACGTCACCTATCTAAGAACTCTTGGGCTCCTTAAACGAATCTAACGATACCTGAATTAAGTAAATCCGTTCAGCGGTCCTGGTCTGAGATATGAGGTAATAAAGAATATTACATACATACAAGTCTTTCGCCTACATCTACTACTCTCTTTTACACGAGTTCGCTAACACTCGGTAATATTTACATTTTTTAATATGGAATATTTTATAGTTTCTTGATAATTATTAATGTGATTGTGCAGGGAGCAAGACGCAAGTCGGCGTGAAACAAGACGACGACAACCTCAAGATACTCGACGACTTGCCGAGCTCCGCCGTCGAGATGCAGGTCAAGAGCAAGGTTAGTGCGTGTGTGGGTGTGTAGCGGAGGGAGGGGGTGTTCTGGTGTCGAAGCAAAGCTCGGCAGTGAGTACTAACGCGAGCATCTTAAGTGGGATAGACTAGATCTGCCTACTCTGCTATGTGACGTTATGTGTGTGTTACAGCGTAAAGCTACAAAGTAAAATGGCTAGTAATATAACTGTTATTAAAGAAAATGATAACTTGGGTGTTCAGTAACGTTATGAGGGACAGGTTGATTAACTTATTGAAACTTTGACCTCTGGCTAATTTGATAAACAATTACTGTGACTAAGTATAATTCCCATACACAAAAGAAATAAACAGGAATAATAGAACAAGGAAAGAAAATGGCGCTGACAAAAAAAGTCTATTTTACATATATCTTCGCACTTTGTACCTGGCTTCGAAACGACGATATCTGTCGAAACCGAATAGTCAAACAATAAATATACAGGGTGGAATTGTCAGCACCACTTTAAATGAAACCACAGTTTAACTACTCTATAAAAGCCTAATATAATTCGGAAAAAAAAATAATTCTCAAAATTGAAAAAGTTATTTTTTCAAACAAAATAAATAAAAGTCAAAGCGGCAACGTCGTACACGTATGTGTGCGTCACACGAAATACAGGTAAGGATAAAAATCGGGAAATGAAAAAAAATCCTACGTCCAAACTGTTGAGATATCTTGATTATTTTTTTAATTCTGGATTTGAAATATTTTACCTATATACAGTTTCAGTAAAAGGAGCGCTGCCTCTTGCCTCTTGCATGCCACCCTGTATAATAAATATTCGACGATATTGGAGTAAAGGGTTTAGTTTGGAGTGCCGATGGTATGGACTGAGCCAAGACTGGTGACTGTTTAAATAGATGTGTTAAAAGTTTCTAACACTGAGGAAAGGAAAAATTATAACAAATGTCTTCTTTATTTGATGATAATGAAGCGCAGTTCTCATGCTCTGAGGACGAATTTAAACAATTGCACTCTCACCTTAATTACATCGTCATCGTACTGTACATCTTTTTTTCATAATAAAGCATATAGCGATAATTATTAAAACTTTGCAATTTTTTTTGTTTGCAAAGTTGATATGTTTTCGCGCTAACAATCGCGGCGGCATAGGCGATGCGCCTGCAGGTATCAACAGTGGGTAAACCTTTAAAAGACACGTAGTAGTAGTAATGTATCAGACTATTTACATAATTACGAGATTTGGACAGGTTCCGGGATAATCTAATCAGACTATTAATAAACTTTAGTGAAGTATTCTATTTTTTCCTGATTTCTATTTCTATTTTTTAATACCAAATAAGTGTTATTGAAAGCTTTTATTTAACTTGCAATGTATGTATGTGGGTCCGGGTGAAATCTTTGAGCTTAATTTTGAAGTAGATATCTTCAACCGATTGAGCTGAAATTTTGTATACACGTTTAGTTTGGATGATAATGCACGATAAAATTTGTGAAGTCATTTTAAATCTTATATGGCGGACCATACAAGACGGCGGAATTGTTATTTTTAATGTACTTCTACAATATGGGTATCAAATGAAAGGGCTCGTTGAGAGCAACTCGAAAAATAATGTGACGTTATTCTAAATCCAATATGGCGGAATAATAATTATTTATGCACTTCTGCAATATGGGTATCAAATGAAAGATCTTGCCGAGAACAATTAGAAAAATAATGTGATATCACTTGAATTCCAATATATTTAACACTATTCAAGTTTTTTGTGCTTTCATATAATGAAAGGTATGTTCGTACGATTGAGCTGAATTTTGTATACACGTTTGGTTTGGATGACAATGCACGATAAGGTTTGTGACTTCATTCTAAATACATTATGGCGGACCAATCAAGAAGGCGGAATAGTTATATTTAATGCACTTCTATAATATGGGTATCAAATGAAAGGGCCTGTTGAGAGTAACTCAAAAAATAGTGTTACGTCATGCTAAATCCAATATGGCGGACCATCCAAAGTAACAGAATTGTTATTTTTGATGCACTCGTACATTATAGGTATCGAAAGGGCTTTTTGAAAGCAACTTGGAAATTGATGTTACCTTATTCTAAATCCAATATGGGGGACCATCTAAGATGACGGAATAGTTATTATTTTTGCAATTCTCCAATATGGATACCAAATCAAAGGGCTCGTTAAGAGTAACTCAAAAAACAATGTAACGTCATTCTAAATCCAATATGGCAGACTATCGAAGATAGCCGAATAGTTATTTTTAGTCTATTTCTACAATATATCTATCTATTGAAAAGGCTCGTTGAGAGTAACTCGAAAAATGTGACATTTTTCTAAATCCTTAATAAATAAATATCCTAAAGCTTGTCGCATTAATAAATATTTAATTAAATAGAAACTTTAAAAATTTAAACTTAGCAGATTTTACATAATCAAATTAGTGCTAGTTTAGTTACACAAGTAAATCGCGCGACAAGCTTTTATGATCATATAAATTGTGTACAATGAGGTAATGAGTTGATAGTTAAAATTTAAAAGCCAAATTTTATTTTATATACTCGTATAGTTTAAATAATAGCTTTTTCTAAAAATGATTTTTTGCTTTTAATTTATTTTTAAAATAAATTTTAAGATGTTCCATAATTAGCTTCTCAATTTAATAAAATTCTATTATCTGTTCGATCTTGTTGTTTATTTAGAATTGGGGAGGGGTGAAATAAAAAACAAAAACATACGAAATATAAACCTATAAAAATATACGTATAGACAAGTGGTGAAAGCGTTTGGACGGTTTCCATTCGGTGCGGATTCGAGACCAACTACGTTCAAATATTTATAATTTTTATTTACCTTTTAAAAATATTTTTCGTCTTTAATTTCAAATAATACGTAAAAAATAGTCAATGTTTTGACATAAGTCTTGAATTTAATATCGTGTAGCGGATCGAACAAATAGTATAGGGCTATCAAAATAATATCTGAAATAACTTTAGTTAAAAAAAAAGATAAGTATTCACTAAGCTCATCTCCGGAGCTACAGGAGGCTATCCTACAAACAGAGTAAATCTAAAATATTTTTAGGACGTAGATACATCTGTCATAATTAATTATAGTTTCATAATTTACAATTAATAAACCGAGTATATTAGTCGTCGACCACAAACATTAGCAGACGACTGGCGTGGTGCCGGTGTGGCCTAAGATTTGACCGCTTCATGGCTGAAACCAAAATATGACTTATGACTGAAACTGAAACTTCGATCGGTCACTATTTGTACCTTTTATAAAGTCGATAGTAATATATTTTTGTGCGTCTTTTACGTTTATCTATTTTTTTAAATAGTAAAATGTGTATTATATATCTGTTCAATAAATGTTGTGGTGTTTTGAGATTGCGTAATTGATGTATGTTGCAGTTCCTCAAGAAGCTGAACCGCCAGGAGCGAGTGGTAGAGGAGGTGAAGCTGGTGCTGAAGCCGCATTACAACAAGAAGCATGTCACCAAGGAGGAGTACAAGGACATACTGCGGCGCGCCGTGCCCAAGGTATGTGCAAACCTTTTATTATAGTTGACATTTAATTTAAAATATAATAAATAATGAATATTTAAATGAATGCGTATTGCATCGTCGTTCAGATCTGTCACAACAAGTCGGGCGAGATCAACCCGACCAAGATCCAGGCGCTGGTGGAGGCGTACGTCAAGAAATTCCGGAAAAAGCACAAGCTTAGCGTCGCCTAGCGCCGCCCACAGATTGTAATTATAATTTATCTATCAATTATGTATTTTACGTAAACATTTTATTTAAATAAATAAAGTAATATAGATTTAGATATAAGATGATTATTTCTGTACTTCCTTTTGCGTCGTCTTTCCAAGTTCTCTCTTCACAGCATAAATAATTGACTATATATTTTTTAAAAATAGCAAACTGTTTTTTATAACTGCAAATTATAATTGGTGAGTTTTTAAGTTCATAATTAGTTTCAAGCATTATACTCGTATTTATATACAATTTTGCAAAACTTTTAAAATACAACATAAGTACGTTTTTAAATAAAAGTCACGGTTACAAAAAAAACTATTTATTTAACCATAAAGTGGAAAACTACACAAGGGGCACATTAATAATGAAGCTAGACAGCAGGCGCGAAGGCGACGGTGCGGTTCTCGGCGTCGAACTCCGTGTAGTACTTGCCGATGAACACGTCGCCGAGGATCCACAGCGGGCCCGCGGGCGGCGGCACATCCAGCCCCATGAAGCCCGACAGGCACACCGTTTTGCCGAACTGCGACACGCGCAGCACGTAGTCCGCCGGCTGAAGCGCGAAGGGCACGCTCGCCACGCGCAGCGTCACGGCCGGCAACGTTGGCACCAGCGCGCAGTCCAGCGCGTACTGCCCGAAAGCCACGGCGGTGGCGCCCAGCGCGCTGTTGAGCGCCGCCACCTCGCGCGATGGCCCGCCCAGCAGCGACGTGCCCGAGTCCGCGATGGCCTCGCAGCCGCCCGCGCAGAAGGTGTGGTTGCCGAGCGTGATGGTGTCCACGCGGAATTGCCAGTAGGCAGCGCGTGTGAGCGGCACGCGCGTGAGCGGCGGCCGGTAGTGCGCGGGGTCGGAGCCTCCTAGCAGCAGCTCACCGCCTGCCGCGGCCGACGGGTCACGGTTCAGGTAGAAGGAGAACACGGGCCGCACGAGCCCCTGCGCCACCATTCCGTCGAACACCGGGCGGACGCCGTCGACGGCGATGGACGCGAAGGCCATGCCGAGGATGCCGTCGAACTTGGCGGCCACGAAGGCAAGTCCCGGCTCTGACAGCGCCTCGGCAAACGTCTGTCCGCGCACTGTTAGACCCCCCACCTGTACACAAACATTTTTCAAAATATTATTATTTTTAGAGATTTTAATTTAAATCTGCTTAGCTCAGATCAACATTCAACTAAATTTAAGAACACAGTTCGGTGAAATACGTCATATAAGTCGGACGTTCTGTATATTGACCTTTCATTAAAATTTACGTATTCATGTATAAAGTGCTTAAAATCAACTGAACAAACGTAATTCGTGATTTTAATGTTACGTGCGATTACTGAGAACTAAAAAGTTTGAATACGATAAAAACTAAGTGATAAAAATCTAGTGTGCAAGTAATAGTTATAATCTACTGTCTAATGTAAAAAGTGACATGACTAGAATTAGCATATATTACCTGAGCAGTGGATTAGATTAGATATTTTTGCATACTGTGATTGTGTTATTGTGGACTGGCTAGAAAAGTTAAGCTTAATAATCGAGGCGACGCGAGTTCGAAACCTACACTCTACTAAATTGGCAATTCGAATCTTTTTCTTTCTGTTTTAATTTTTTATTTTTTTTATTACAATTTTATTTTAAGCTGAACTTTTGTTTTAAAAATGACAAATGAATGTTGTGCCTGTAAAGCAAGTGTACTTGTTACTCAAAAAAGACTAAAATGTGTAAAGTGTCAGGTTCAATATTATTTGGAGTGTGTTACGTCGTTTGGTAATAAACCTATAGTAACGCGGGGCCAGTGGACGTGCCCAAATTGCTGTAATAATCGAAACAACACAAATGTAACGCCGTCCCCTCCTGTAACGGATATCAATAAAGATAAAAGCGACAGCCTGGCTAACAGCAATAAGAAGAGAAGTAAAAGAGGCAATATCTCAAACGATTACTTTAGAATAAAAAATATAGGTGAGGAATTATCTGGCTTGCAAGATATAAAACAATCCTTGAAATATTTCTCTAGCCATTTTGATGCGATCAAGAAAGAATTAGAGGAAGCAAAAAAAGAAATAATTGAGCTCAAAAAAAACAATAACGATATTCGTCAAGCGTTAAATTCTCAAAGCAATACCATTAATTACTTAGAAAGGGAATTGAGAGCAGACAATCTAGAGTTACACTGTGTTCCAGAAAACAGGAGTGAAAATCTAGTTACAACAATAGAACAGATTGGGCGAGTAATAAATGTACCAATATCGGAAGATGTTATTTCTAAGTGCACTCGTATAGCCAAAATTAACAAAGAAACGACACGTCCGAGATCAGTTTTAGTAAAATTCAGCAATCCATTTTTTTGTATTGAACTACTTTTCAAATTTCATAAATGGTAAAACAACAAAAAATATTTTACCAAAATGTAAAAGGTATACGGACTAAAACGAATGTTATTTATCTTGTACTTCTCAATACTGATTTCGATGTTATAGTTTTAAGTGAGTGTTGGCTCAATGATAGCATATCATGTGGTGAAATTATTGACATCGTGATCAGAGACCGAGATCGTGAGTCTACCGATAGGATGGAGGAGGCATATTAATTGCATTTTCGAAGCGATATAAGAGTTGTAGAATCCACTCCTGGGAATCCAGATGTGAGGATCTTTGGGTTAATATTATATTGGACTAAACAACGCTTTCTATATGTGCAGTTTATATTCCATCGCCTTTAAAATATGAAGTACTGGAAAACTATATAAACAATGTGGAACGGACTGTAAAAAAGCAAGCATGCACTGTTCTGATAGGAGATTTTAATATACCATCAATTCAATGGACTTATTTTTTTATTTATTTATTTGATTTGGTTTGCTAGTGACTATTACATTTTGAATAAGTAATATTACGAGCACAATACAGTAACAATAATGTATATGCATGCGTATATCGTGTCCGGCTTTACAACTATTTGGATTTATACACTAATTAAAAAAGATACAATATATATAATAACATAAACATAAATTACAAAACGAAAAAGGAGAACAGAAAATCTTTTACACAATAATCATAATAAGCAAAAATCATAATAAGCAAAAACTATGATAAAACTTTGC
>DWNA01000321.1:0-26609 GCA_018249835.1 Heliconius besckei | reverse complement strand
AGTAGAGTTAGAAACAACAGACAGACACGAAAAGCGACTTTGTTTTAAAAGATATAGGATTTTGATATATTTCAGAAATTAGTGATAGACGTGTGTTTTGTCTAGCACCATGGCGCCAATATAGAATATTCATGATATCTTGTAGTTATTGATGGGATTAATTTTACAGTGTCTATAATCTTTATATATTTTTAAGCTTCATCGCTTATCTTAAAATAATACAATATATGGCTTTATATAAGGTCATAAAAATCATGAAATCATACGAAACTAATAATTTAATGAGTTGTTAGTTGCTCAACATTTATTTGGAAGAAAGGCCAATAAAACAATGTTCTATAACATTTATTCAAGTAAATCGTAGGTTTGTTTTGGTATACTGTGTAACAAATTTACTTTGAAATATACGAGTACACTATTTAGCATATTTTATCAAGTAAGGCAGTAAGCAGAGGAGCCTAGTATTAAGACACTCCCGCTTTCCACTCTCCGCCGAATTCTAGGGGCTTTGTGTTTTGTGTGATGGAACTTGAAGCCGCTCTCTCACCTCCATACCAAACCGAACAAACTAAAGTATCAAGTATATTGAATCTTCGAGTGGGAATCGAAACCTGTCGAACCTGTCGTTTACTATCCCTTTTTTATACTGGTCTTTACTTCAAATTATTTTTATAAAATCCCTTCTGTCCCATTTGTCTTAACACAAAATGTTTAGGTTTCTTACTTAGTATCAAATATGACGTTAAAATATCAAATATAAGTAACTTACGCTTTAACATTGTCAGAGTGAACTTGAAAAGCAATTTCCTCTTGTGACAAAAATGTAAGGAAATCTGCTTGATATTGAGGCTTCACTAGCACGACTCCCTCACGTCCAACCAGGGCATGACTCAGAAAATCTAATTCGAGATCTGAAGTTTTGCTTTTGAGTGCTATCACTTGCTCCTGGCTGTTAGGACTTACGAAGTAGGATTTCCACCTGAAACAAATATTTATAGCGACATTGAAGCATAAATTAAAAATTTAAATAATTTGCACATTCTTAGGCTTTTACAAAAATTATATATTTTTTAGCTTCCAACCAATGTAAAATTTTTAGTATGATTTTAAAAAATAAAATTATTAAGAGTAGCGCTCCATACTGTAATTTATGATTTTCGCAACTTTTATTCATTTTTAAGTCATCGGGTTTTCAAAATAGTTTAATACTAAATATACGCAAATAATCCGATGTAATAGTTTCATTCAGTTGTATACGGGTTTGATTACAGTATCGATATCAAATTATTCTTTATTCAGTTAGGTCATTACAAGTTCTTTTAAATCGTAAAATTATATTAAAATGTCAGTAGTGTCCTATAGAAAACACCAGCTCTGAAGGCAGTTATAATTAGAAAAGGCAACAAATTGAATATTTAGTTTTTCAAAGTATTATTTACAATTAACGAATACTTTTTCGAGTGAGCTACTATATCAACTGCGTGAAATTTAAGGATTAACTGAATATAATATGTAACATAAACGTTGTTGGCAAAATTTTAATACAATTTAGCTTTCATATCATTAATCTGTATGTTATTATTTTTATAATGTCAAGATCTTAATTTTTTTTAGCTTAACACTGTATCCCGCTTACAGAGAGCCCGCGGCAGAGTAAAACTTAGTGTTAAGACACTCCGCTCCACTCTCTGCCCAATTTTCTAGATATTATCAGTTGAATGAATATGTAATAGAGTTTCAGTACTTACCCTGCATATTGTTCGTGTTTGGCGACTACTGCCACCGCGAGGAGCACTGCTAGCACCAGACTCTTCATTTTCTCATACTACACCAAAATAGTTTGGCACCACATTTATAAAGGATCCCAAAATGATAAACTTACTGTGTCCGTCACGATCCCAGCAAAACGAACTCAGACATAACTCATTATAGTCCTTATGACATATAGATTAAAGTTGAATTTCACTTCTAAATGATTATTATCAATGATTTTTTGTGAAGTCGATTTATTGTTACCACTAGATAAGGCTATTGAGAATTTATCTTAAGCAATTTGGCCGATTTAGATATTCAAATTATAGATATCGCTCATTAAAAGGGGCTCTACGCATCATTTGAAATAAATATGGGTTCGAATCTATTTCAGACTCGATATGAAATTTGAACAGTAGTAAGTTTAAAGAAAACCGGTAACTAAAGGTAAAAATACTCTGTACGCCGATTTTGATGATTCTTTTTTTATTTGAAAGGATATACTTCAAGGATAATTTGGTAAAAGTTTGGTTAGGTTCCGTTGATGGAATCCGTTTTCCAAATTAAGAGTATGATTAGAATTAGACTGTTTATATGCAATAAAAAAAATGAGTATAATCGCAACAGAAACAAATCTTTTTATTGTATTCCTCGATATCACAACTGTCAGAAAAAAGAAATTGTTAAAAATTTCAAACATTTATAGTACCTCCCGTATGGTCTAGTGGCTAGGATACCTGGCTTTCACCCAGGAGGCTCGGGTTCGATTCCCGGTACGGGAAATTATTTGTATATTTTATTAGTATTCTGATTACATTATATTAAAATAGGTTATATGATTTCTTATTTTTGACGATAGAAAATATTATAGATTTCTCTCTAACATTGCTCTGTAACATTTTATGTTTCTAATATTTCATATTCTATTTGAGGTTATCACGGAGCAGAGTGACTGCATCTTACTGTTAACTGGTCTAGGTTCAATTCCCTCGTGGAGTAATTAATTATTTTGATTTCTTTACTCTCGTAAGAAGACAGCGTGGCGTTGAATTCCTCCACTCAAAACGCAATCCATGAAAAAGTATTGCAAACGTCGCTCTTCTAAAAACTTAATTTATTAATTTTTAGCTTCACGCTGTGTCTCAAACATAGCAGCGTAGATAAAGGGAACCTTGGAAGCTAGTGTAAGACACTCCATTCTGCATTAAGACACTCTATTAATTCTGCATACAGACTTCCTATGGGGGGGCGGAATTCAACGCCGCTCTTTGCCTTGTTACCAAAGCAAATAAAAGAAAATATTAAATATTTCATCCCCGCAAGTGGGAATCGAACTAAAAACCGTCGCACCACGATGACCTCTCGGGACTGTAGCGAGGAAATGAAAATAACTTATTCCTTTAAGTGCAAATTGAATATACTACTATCGCGTTGGCAAGTTGCGCATATTACCATACGTATCCGGCTACAACGTAGATTATAGTAATAAATATTTTATCAATATAATAAATTTATTATTACAAGCACTACGAAATATCCTCAAGATTAACTTCGTCATACAGCTGCATAATCCATCTAATAAGTATATATCAAACAATTTTCACTTTTCCTGTAGTACATGTGTAGTACATTTACCGCCCAATTTAAAGATTTTTCGCTTTTTTCGCTTTTTCGTCATAGTAGAACGATGAAATGTAAACTAATTTACTCAACACTAAGGGAATCCTCCCTCCAATCACTAGGGAATCCACACTATAGTGGCGATAACGGTCCTTTCACAGCTCATTCTCAGTCCGATCTCATATTTTTGTGTGAGACATATATGCGTGAATGGACCGGGATATGTAATTGGCACTATGGTATCCTCCCTAAGCTCCCACTACCTAGCCTGCTATAATATTATATCCACAAAGATATATTTTTTTACGCTTTTTTGCTCACGCTGTTACCGCACATAGCAAGATAGGTAGAGGGTACCTGGAAAGATGCTTGCGTTCCTCACTAAATGAATACATATTCATTATTGTACCTACTATTTTTTTTTCTAATTTCACGCTGTGTCCTGCGATATATATAGCAAAATAGGCAGAGGGACCCAGTGTATATTACGTTCCCCGCGTTCCGATCAAGTTTTAAGACATAATGTGTTGAATGACCGGGTGCGACGCTGGGCTTTGTCGTATTACCAAAGCAAGGAAATGAAAATAATTCATTTCCCCAGCGGAGAAACGATCCTACATCAATCGAAATTGTATTCAAATTATGACCACTGCCTCACGACTGCCTCATACATTTATGTAATTTCATAAAATTGTATAAAATATCTGGGTATAAAAAACAGTTAAAATTTTATATACACATTTTATTTATTTTTATGATAAATTAATTAATTAAAACCGGTTAGTCTTTACAAATGGTTTAATTTATAAGAATATCTGCAGCCCGTCTTGCGCCACTCACAATACCTTCCCAAGTTTCAAGGCAAACTTGCTCAATATATATGGGATTCATGAAAAATCCACCAAAAAGACCTGGCAATTCAATAGAGTAAGCAAGAGGCACTCCCAGTGAGTGGGCATAGTCCACAGATGTACCAGACATGGCGACCTGCCGTACAATAGCTGCGTTTCCAACAACATAATCAGCAAAACTAGGCAATTTATTCCTGTTGATCGCTTCAGCTATACTGACACCAACTGTGTGAAGTCCGAAGGCATTCATCGACAGAGTCTCTTCATACGCCCATGGATATAATATCATACTACCGAAACTGCTAAAAGATATATACATAGCAATCCTTCCTTCATTTTCTTCCAAAATGTCCCGAACAACAGTAGTTTCTACTTCAGAAAAGGCATGTGTTCCAGGGTACACGTACGAACAGTGAAGCTCGCTGGTTCCCACTGTGTTCCACTTTATATCGAAGTTCCTATCTATATCCACACCAGGACACATTCGGCTAAAAGGATCTTCAGTGAAGGAACGTGTTTTTCGCCAAGCAGCGCTCTGAAATATAAAATAGCATAATTCGGCATTGGACATAAACATATTTTAATTTAATAAATGGCCAATAAAGATATTTATTCAAAGGTCCTACGCGCACCGTCCACCCCACCTTCCCCTCCCCCTTTCCTACGCCAAGGTCCTCTACACTATCTAACCACTCCAAAACTTCTGATTCTTGTAGTTTCTGCGTTGTCTGTTAATAACTGACAGGAGAGTTTTATACAAAAAAAAGTATAATTGTTATTAAAATATTAATAATACCTGTGTGTATTTTATGCTGTCAACATGAAAAGACATTAATCCTTAAAATTAATATGTAAATGACTATGATAACATATTAAGATATTCTAAATTTTATAATCCTTTGCATTATGCTACTATAATAATTTACATACTTTGAAAGAGATATAAGTTCTATATTAAGTAAATGCAAAAATATAAACTGATAAGATTTTGCGATGTGTGATTAGGTGAAGTTGGAGCTATATAATGTAACATGTCTTTTTAGTTTCACGGTGTCACCCACACATAGCAGGGTAGGCAGAAGGATTCATTCGTTTTGCTTTGCTACCAGAGCAAAGAATATGAAAATAGTAAATATTGTATTTCTCCAAGCGGGACGCACAACCGTCCCGTTTAGCCTGACTAGACGTAATTCCCACTCGGATAATGAAATTATGTATATTTTCATTTCCTTGCTCTGGCAACGAGGCAAAGCGTGACGGTGCCCGAACTTATGTGCACGTATTGCTTCCAGAATTCGGCGGAAAGTAGGGAACGGAAATATCTGAATTGGAAGAGTGTAAAGATTGTATTATAAACGATAGTATCTAAAATACTTACAACAACACGAGAGAACATATAACCATCTGGATTAACAACAGGCAATAAAATCCAATCGAATTTCTCCAAAAGATCATTCTCTGTCACATTTTCAACTAGCTTGTGAACAGCGTAGGTTACAGGGGGGATCGACAGCCACTCCCTGCCGTGAATACCACCGTCAATGAAAATTATAGGCTTGCTAGGATCCTCAAAATTTGTTGTCGAAACTTTCAAATATTTTATTGGTAAGCCATTGAATGAATTGTTTGGAGTGACTACTTTCGCAACATTTGGATGTGCTTCGGCAACATCTTCTAGGTATTGATAAATCTGGTAACAATCAAAAATTATAACGTTAATTTAGTTCAGGAGATATCTAATTGTCAACGTGATGATTAAATTGTAAATTCGATTCTCTGTTGAGGGATGAATTATTTTTATTTCCTCGATCGGGCAACTTAGGCAAAAAATGGGGAGCGAATGGGCTATGGCATATACTAAGAAGTTATCATAATTTTAACCCAGGGAAAAAATAAAAAAGTGTATGTAAATAGCCTGCGTTCAACATTTAATTAAAGTTAGAAGACTTTGGTCGGTAATGTTCTTGATGCCAGATAGATGAATGCAAAATTTTATTATTTCTCCATGGATAAGTCAACATAATTATATTTTAAATAACAAATTTCATAAATAATATTAATAATAATTTATTTATTTATTATTTGGGTACATATTTTATCAGATTTGGTTGTAATTGCTTAATCCACCATTACCTGCATGCTCACCGTTGACGATTTTATTTGTTTTAGATAACATTATTAGCAAGTAATAATATGATATTTATATATATCCTAAATATTTTTAGTTTTAAAAAATATTAGATATACACATGTAAATACTGTTTGATTACATTAAAGACTATTTCAAATCCCTTTTGATATTAATAAAATTATTTTTCTACATTTTAGTGAGCAAATTTCTTACCGTTTCCACAGTTTGATATTGGTCATATGGTAATTTCCCACCGAAACCGCTATTACTATGCTGTCTTTGAGATTTAAAAATTTTATCCTCATCATCGAAATGCCTGAAAAATTACATATTATAAATTATTATTAAAAATAAACATTAACACGATAATGTATCTCCCACATAGCAGGGTATGCAGAGGGAACCTGGGAACCCTAATGTTCGGACACTCCATTTCCGTCTCTCCATTTTCCTTTTCTTTCGTTGTGCCAAATTCTGGAGGCATTGGGTGTTGAGCGATGGAACTTAACTTAACTTAACTTAACACTAGGCTTCCTCTGCCTACCCTACTGGTGCGGAATATAGCGTGAAGTTGATATTGGTATTATCGATATCCATAAATACTTGGATAACCACTAAAACAATACTTATCCAAAAATTTATAGAAAGCTAGAAACAGTATTCTCTCTCTTAAACAGTATTAACTCTTTTATTGGGATGATTAAAATTATACATTGATTATTACTTACACTTTTAAATCCTCTGCGTGGATCCTATTAGGTACGCCTGCGTTATCAAGCTCTTTAACAAAACCATTAGCTTCTGGTTTTACAAAAACTAAGCCTTCACGATTTACACCGGCATGACTGTAAACGTCTAAGTCCAATTTTTCCACTATTTTATTTAAAACACGCAATTGATCAATATTTGCTGGTTTCACGAAATAGGATTTCCAGCTGTAAAGTTGTATTAATTCATTAAACAGACCACTTCTCAAGTACAAAACTACGAAGTGAAATATATTTAATTAAGTAGAAAATGTGAAAAAGTTAATTCTCAGAAACCTAAAATCATAGAGGCAGTTAAGTTAGGTACACCCGAACTTAATTTATCTACGCAATTATGTCATTTTAGTGGTAGGCAGATAAAACTTAGTATTATGAATTGAAATAATTCAACTAAATGAATACTTATCGATAAATATAGCCAATACATGAGAATAAAATATAGTTGCGTATTATTATCGCATTGAGAACTATAAAATGGCAGAATGTTTTTATTAATAACTAATGTACTTAATTGAACAAGATGCAATTTTTCTATATCTTGTATATTTTGTAGTGTACAGAACAGAAAAACTGGAAAGTCCCTGCAGCAGGTTCAGTTCAGCAGGCAATTTCTTCTCTTCTCCATCTTCGTGCTATATATGTAGATACAAACAATATTTAAACACTTACCCCGCAACATCTTCGTGTTTTGCAAAAACAAATGAAATTAATAACGCAAAAATATATATTTTAGTTGTGGTAGCCATCTCTGAAGTACTAGCCTAAAATTAGACAATTATCGATATTTAAGTGATTCTGTTGTCGTGTTTAATCCTATGGGATTAATAAAAGCTGGAGATAATAAAAGTACGTGCACATGGATAAAATGAGTCACGAGTTCTTATATATCTAATTATATAACATTTTTTGTAGGAACATATGTATGTAACATTAAATATTGAAATATTTTCAAAGGGACAGAGAAAATACTGATCAGCATCAGGATTCAGAGTGCAGGTTGCTCGTCGTGATGCAGAGAGGAGTAAGTGAGGAGCTTAGATTAGTGCCTGGGATTTAAGGCCTAAGTGTAGGTTACGAAGCAAAACTCGAATATATTACACTAAGCGCGTCTTCGAATTACTTGCTTTCTTAAGCATCTTATACAGCATATTTATTTATTTATTTCGGAAATTATTAATTCATTCAGCATTCTAGATTGAATGAACATTAGTACATAATATACTTTAATGATTTATAACTTAAAGATGCTTCTACCGTTTTAATTGAGAGAGTGAGACAGACATCGTCTTATGAAATACATCACTGACTTGCCCCTTCCTCATATTATACTAAAATCAATTACTGTAATTTATAATATTTATAAGCATCAATGTACGAAACTATATCAATCTGTGTCGACTGTTTATCATTGTTATCAATGTCTGGTAATAATAATTTTCAATAAAAAAAGTAAAAAATAATTGATATTCTAAATTTTATTGTAATTAGAATTCATCGTTAAATCCAGATTGTCAGATTTGAATAATATTTTTTTAATTAGAAATTAAAAAATTAATTCATAATCTAAATGTAACAGTAATTAGTATTCAATTAGGTATATCATAAAATCTAGATTATCCAATTTTTTACTTCAGTACATATTTGTAGGGTAGGTAGGTAACACATATTGGCAACAATGTTTAAATTTACGTTATTCTTATTTGTGTCTATTATATTATATTTGATTGAAGCTAAACATGAAGAATATGATGGGTAAGATATTTTAAATTTATTAGTTACCACGTTTTTATTGGATCGAGTAATGAACACTAAGAAGGTAATCTTTACTAACTTGTTCATGGAGATAAAGCTAACGTTGATGGAGCCAAGACTTGTGAAAATAGTGAAAAGTTACTTGAATTTAGACTCACATAATTGATAGTTTTTAGTACATTCTATAGCACTTGCCATAATAAAGGCATGTTTTTTTAGTTTTTAAAGTATAATTAAAAATTATTAGTGCCTTTCTTTTTTTTAATATAATTGATACAACACTAGTAGAGCTTTAAACTTAGAATGCTCGCAGCAAATGTGATTTTCTCTGTCTAGTCAAACATGCTCGGCGTCACGTTATGGCAACATTTCTGCTCCTTTCTGTTAATTTGTGTTTATTGATTCGTCGATCAGGACATACCATTTTAACCTGTGACCGTATTTTACTAAAAAGTATACCAAACGACAATTTTTCTAAAACATATGTACTTATTAATACCAAAATATATGCAATTAATTCAATTCAAATAGTTTCTTCTTCTTTTAATATTATTATGATAGACAGTGATTTGTTTAATATGGTAACGCTTCACAGGCACTCTTTGTATCAAGTGGAAGTAAGCAATGAAAATCAAATAGCACAATTACAGAATATAGCAGAAAATCTCAATCTTGATATCTGGTCTCAAGCTGTTCGCGGACGCAGTGGATTAATACTAGTGGCAAAGCAATTAAAAGAAACTTTTGAAGAAATACTTAAGCTTAATAAGGTGCAATTTGATGTCATCAGTTCAAATATTAAGCAGTAAGTATATAAGCAAAAAAAGATCATTGTCTCGCAGCAGCATAGCGTCTGGCTGTAAACGCGACAGTAAAGTCGATTCTTGTTTGTAGGAATTGGATATTTTCCTTTCCTCGAAAATTGGGCGCTTTGTGTAGATCGGAGTGTTTTAATTTGAGGCTATCATGTTTAAGACAAAATCAGTACAGTTGGAAAAGTTTACAGTTCAATTTACATTTTTGGTTTTTATATTTCCAGTGAATTGGAGCTCGAAGACAAGCTTTTAGCTGAAGCAAAGAAGAGCAATATTTCCGATTATAGTCGGGCCAATCCCCGTCTATCCTTTGACACTATTCATCGTTATGCCGAGGTATTTTATTAGTTTTAATTTTAATGTAGAACAATTTAAATTTTAAATTTAACATTCTCTATATCATAATTTGACAAATGGTATTAATAAAAAAATAGTAGTAGTATCGTATATTTATGGTATTGACCATAGGATACCATATTGGATAGGCAAGTCATGGCGCAGGGGCACAAATGTGTGACTGTAAACGCGACTGGTTGTGGGTTCTATGCCCATTCGAGAAAATGGAATATTTATTTAAATTTATATTTTCATCTCTTTGTCCTGGTGTCGATGCAAAGAGCGGCTTTGAGTTCCACCACTCAACACGCAATACTTCCAGAATTCAGCGGAAAGTGGGTAACGGAGCTAACACTAGGTTCCCTCAGGTCAGCGTAAAGCTGATGTGATTATTAAACATCTAACGATAATCTTAATACAAACTGATAGGAGGTTAATTGACAAGACAAACAAAGTTCCGCCATTCCACACAATGTCTCAAAAATCGGATAGAAAGTGAGGAACGGAGTATCTCAAAACAAGGTTCCCTTTGCCTAGAAATTAAATTTATGTTTACATCTTCAGGTCGATGAGTACCTCGTGGACATAGCCAACAGGTTCCCTAATGTAGCTTCTGTGGTTTCGGCGGGACAGAGTGTAGAGGGTCGTGATATTAAGTACTTGAGGATATCTTCATCAAATTTCGAGGTAATTCGAAAGGATATTTATGATAAAATGTAATTTTCAACTGTGTAAGTTTCAACTGTTCTGTGTTCAGAAAAAGTATAATAAATTAAAAGTTTCATCATTTTAACTTTGTACTTAATCGATTGATTTCTTGACTATCAACAAAACTAAGCCTAAATATAATATTTCTACAAATCTTGTGTATTATTATGTTGGTTTTAAAAATTTCAGGATAGTAATAAACCCGTCGTTTTTATTCAATCCCTCCTCCACGCTCGTGAGTGGATTACACTTCCGGTGACTTTGTACGCTATACAAAAGCTAGTAGTTGACGTGACGGAACAGGACCTTGTGCGGGACATCGATTGGATCATCTTACCAATAGCGAACCCTGATGGATATGAGTTTACTCATACTAATGTGAGTAAATGTATAAATATATTGACAAATTTTGTCAAATATAAAAAATATATATTAAAAATTCTTCTAGAAATAAAATTCAACATAACTAGGACTATAAATATGAAGTATACTATTAAAAAATATCTATTGAATATAAAAAATGCCTTTCTCAGATTAATAAATATACATATGATAATTCCTATATCCGAATAACACACGTTAACACTTACAAATTATTGCAGACACGAATGTGGAGAAAAAATCGTGCTACCGGCTATGGTTTTTGCTTGGGAGTAGATCTCAACAGAAATCACGTCTTTAATTGGGGAACAGGATCTAGTAACTTACCTTGCTCTGACACCTTCCACGGAAGTGGACCGTTTTCAGAACCTGAGACACAAATAACTAGAAATATTTTTAACGAATTAAAATCTCGTATCGCTCTTTTCCTTGATATTCACAGTTTCGGCAGTATGATTCTCTTTGGATATGGAAATGGAACTCTTCCACCAAATGCCCTTATATTGAACATGGTGGGTGAACAAATGGCACAGCGAATTGATTCTATTAAATGGCCTGAAAAGCCTTATTATAGAGTTGGAAACATTGTCGATGTCATTGGGTATTCTGGATCTGGTGGATCAAGTGATTACGCACAAATCATGATTGGTTCTCGTCTTTCTTATACATATGAATAACCAGCATACAGGAACATGGCAAATAATATGAATGGATTCTTGGTGGATCCAGATTTTATTTATCAAGCTGCTTATGAAACATGGGAAGGCATCAAAGTAGCTGCACGATATGTTGCGCGATTTTAACTTTTTGATTGAATGTAAACTTTTAGCACCACAGTCATACTTTTCAACATACGAATTGTCTTTCTTCTACTAATCTAATCTATAATCTACTACAACTATAACTTATTAAGCCTACTACCAATTAATAACTAATTTATAAAACAATAACGGTGCAACAATAAAATTGCTTATATAATTCATCGTCATCTCTGTCATCTCATCGTCATCAACATCTTAAAAGAGTTTAGTCCTCGTTCACTACTCCTGACGTTCAATAGGGTCTTCAATTTTCTAACTTGTATGTATTTTGATATATACATATATCAAAAATGTTATGTTAATTGAATTTATTTATGACATAAATGTATTGTATAAAACATTAAATATTATGTGAATTTGTTTTCTTGCTATAGACTCTTACTTTATAGTAAATTAACAACAACAACAAAGTCATTACCTAAACTTCATTTTCCGAGGAAATGATCCCAGTTAATTCATAATAAAGAATACAGGCAAAAGTTAAAAATATAAATCAAGTGAAACTACTTACAAGATACAACAAGACTTAAATAAATGAATTGTTGACTGTATTTTATTAGGATAAAAATAAAATAATAAATAGGTAAGGTAAATATTTAAGTTTTTGTATTTTTCTACGTATAGATATTGAGACAATAATTCTTTGGACAAAAAAAACGTTAGGCTAAAAAAAACTAAAGATGAACAATCAAATTTAAGCCTCAATTTAAGTCTGCGATGAAAATATTGTACAATCATGTTCGAAGCCAAGCATATGATTTTAAACACGACAAATCGTGGGATCGATTCCCACACGAAGAAATGAAATATTTAATATTCTCATATCTTCGCCCTGGTGTCGAGGCAAGTTCCTAGTGTTAAGTTCCGCCGCTCAAAACTCGATCCAGAATTCAACAGAAAATGGGGACCGTGTCTTAGCACTAGGCAGAGGGCTGTCTATCCTGCTACATGCGAGAAAGAGCGAGAAGCTACAAATATATTTTTTAAATTAGTAGGGCAAGAACTGGGCTAAGATAGTATTGCAAGATTTTCTTACAAACATTGATCGAGACAAATTATTAAATCAAGTAATTCAGTGCCACTCAACATGCAATGCCCCGAGAATTTAGTGGATAGTGGAGAAGGTGGAGCTTAAATGAGTAGGGAGTGTCTTAACACTAGGTTCCTAAGTTCTCTCTGTCTTCTCTGCTCTATGCTTGAGACATCGTTAAGCTAAAAAATATGTTAATATATTATTTATTGCCCTTAAAGGCCCCCGGGCCGGCCAAAAAACTTAAGTGGGTACTCTCTTGTTCTCAAAGTATTTTTTATTATAAGTACAAAATAATGTTCGTAAATGTTGAAATCGAGTAACATAAACAAAATTTGACCTACGGCTTTACACTATTTATCAAAATGATTATTTTATCAGCACATTATCATCAATTAAACTTTAACGTAAAGATAAAACTTGGATTAACAAGTTTTAATCGTTATCGATATTTGATAGCTTCTGCTAATTCCAAGTAATTATAATAAAATTAGGATAGTTCAAAATCATTACCATTTAGTGGTTAACTTTTGGTCATTTATTGAGTATTTGGCCAAAATGTTTAAAATTTTTTTCTATTTATTCGTTTCGGTATATTTCGTTTATGCAAAACATGAACAATATGAGGGGTGAGTATTTTCTCTAGTAATTAAATTAATCAAGACTTATTATTATATATGTTAAGCACAAATATAAAAATCCTTTTCAACTACAAT
This sequence comes from Heliconius besckei, assembly GCA_018249835.1. Classification (NCBI taxonomy): domain Eukaryota; kingdom Metazoa; phylum Arthropoda; class Insecta; order Lepidoptera; family Nymphalidae; genus Heliconius; species Heliconius besckei. The sequence continues at coordinate 12,929 of DWNA01000321.1, read as the reverse complement.
AAATTAATTTTTAACATAAACAAAAACCGACTTCTAACAACGAACTAAAAAGTGAAAAATAATTATACAAAGATTTTATAATTTTGAAGTCGCTGCCAAGTAAAACAAACAGGCTTTGTAATTAGATATTGTAGTAAAGGTGTTGTAGCATTAGCTTGACACCGACTTCAAAGTTATTAAATCTTTGTATAATTATTTTTTACTTTTTAGTTCGTTGTTAGAAGTCGGTTTTTGTTTTTGTTAAAAATTAATTTATTTTACGATTTTTAGTGATGGGTTGATCTTAAAATGATGCTTCTTAAACGAGTGGTGATGGTGGTGGTAGTGGTTGTCAACGAGTGGTTGTGGTTGTCCTAAGTAAAACTTTATTTAATTAGGTATTATTTTTGTGCAAAATTACATTTTGATATATTGACAAGAAAATACATAAAAAGTATTCGGGCGAATGGAGAATCTCCCTTTTTTGAAGTTGGTTGAAAATGAGAACATCCTCTTTTTTGAGGTTGGTTGAAAAGAAATGCAACGATCAGGAATCAGAAGAATTCGATCGAGAATCGAATCGAGAATCGAATCGAGAAGGATCAGGACGAATCTCACCTCTGACATCAATTTAAAAAGTTTTTGCTTGTAACTATAACAGTATAATCAATTTTTTACCAAAAAAAAACCAACTTTCTAAATTTTCACCAGATCTCATAATCGGAACCTAACCAAACTTTCACCAAATTATCCTTGAAGTGTATTCTTTTTAAATAAAAAAAGAATCATCAAAATCGGTTGGCGCGACATTGACTTATTCGTCTATATGTCGCGCACATACCTAATGCAAATTTTAGACTTATTTCATAGATACCATTGTCAGACATGAACCAAAAAAAAATGGGACCATTCGGGAAGCTTCACCTTTCAAACAAAAAAAAATTTAAAATCGGTTCACTTAGTCAAAAGTTATGAGGTAACAAACATAAAAAAAAAAAAAAAATACAGTCGACTTGATAACCTCCTTTTCTTACAGAAGTCGTTTAAAAATGGTTAAGTACGATTCGGACTCGCCCAGGGTCTCTGTACCAATTTTAGGATTTTAAGCCAACTGGAAATACAACTTATAAAAATTTATAACCTGAATTTTGTAGTCGTTTGCGTTCATTTTGTATAAAATTAACCACAAATATATATTTATGATGTTTTTTTTTTGTATAAAATTCTTATAAATTTTCAGATTTCAGGTATTTTTAGATATGTAGTAATGTCGTATAGGTTTAACACGGCGAGTTTCATAAAAAATAAACAAAACCAATGCATAAATACCTATTCGTATTTTAAAAATATTAAATTGTATCTTTTTTGATCCACCCTACTAAGCATCAAAAAACGTAAAGGGTTTTTTTATTTTATGGAACTTTCATATACTTTACAGATATTCCTTATATGAAGTAAAAGTTAGCAGTTTGGATCAAGTACAGGAAGTGCATTCAATTGCACAAGATGTCAATGCAGATATTTGGTCATACGCACTACCGGGACGAGAAGGATTGATTATGGTTGCGAAGGAAATGAAAGAAATATTTGAAAATAGTCTTAGAGCTATCGATGTCGAGTATAAAATCGATTCGTCCAATATTAAAGAGTAAGTGCTATAAATTATTGCCTCTTTTGAAGCCTAACGCCATCGTTGTGGATTCAACTACCATCAAAATTACCCATTCAACCATTTAAAACCCGCGATAAACGGACTATAAAGATTTTAGTTTCTTAATAAAATTAAAGTTTAAGAATTTTTTTAAGGGCTTTAATACAAAAAAAAATCTATAACGAAAAACAATATATTTTATATTAGTATTTTTGACTATATTACATTATGACAGAAAAGACGTGTGATCACCTCCATCCCTGATTAATAGACTATTGAATTTGAATGTAGGGTAATTATAATAAGCTTTATTTAGTAATTATATCTTCCACTGTGCAAGAATCACTAACTGAATGTTCCCAACTTGGAACAGCGGCCACGAATAGGCTGAATAAATAAAGAAAGGCAAATTGATGACTTGATTAACGTCATTGCAAATTCCGCCGTATAATCCAAGGTCGAAACTATAATTACATCATAAATATAATGTCACAACAGTACATAAATAATAGAATATGATATATTGTTGTAAATGAAATCATATCAGAAGAATAAATATGATATGAAAAATTTTCATTTTCTTATCTCACTAAACACCGGAAATCTCTAAAGATAAAAAAAATACCAAATTATTAGCTAATTCTGAGCAAGAAGTTGAAATTCAATCCTTGCAACCAACCATCCACATTATGATAAAGAGAGTAATATTGAGCTCGCATTCAAAGTTGCTAATAATTTGCTAAGTGAGAAAGATATGCAGCGTTCACGAAATTACGAAATTACTTACTTTATAAATTTTGGATCAAACCGCTGTTTGATCTATTATTTTATTTATATAAAATGAAAAAATCTTTTGGTATTCAGAAAAAGTAGTAGCTTTACGCTTTATCCCGCAAATAGCAGGATAGGCAGGGGAATCTAATATCAAGATGAATTTTTGAAATATTGCGTGTTAAGTGATGGGATTCAAAGACACGCTTTGCCTCGTTACCAATGTAAAGAAATGAAAATCACTTTTTTTTTCAAGTAGAAAAATATTCTTCTATTAACGGACCCTCAGAACCTGTAGAATAGGATACTAATATTATTTATTTTTTACAGAATTCTAGACCTAGAAGACACACTTTTAGCTGAATGGCACAAAAAGAGCAACGCATCCGATCAGAGCAGATTTGGTTCTCGTCTGTCTTTCGATCAAATTCATAGATTCGATGCAGTAAGTTCATTGAAATGTAATTTTTACAAAATCTAATAAGAAATGAATGTATAACAATAACAATATTAAAAATACCACTTTTCAAAATACTAATGAGGAGAATGCAGTTAGAACCCCGAATGAGGAATTTAATGTTTTCACACTGAGTTCCTAGATTCCCTCTGCCTACTGCTGCTATTATCTGTATATGTATATATATTATCTGTATGTGTATAGTATGAAGTTTCTTAAATCTAAAATAGTAAATAGTATTATTTTTTAATTATATTTTTATATTATACAACGAAACTTTCCAGGTTGACAGGCACCTTGTGGACATAGCCAACAGGTTCCCAAATGTAGCTCGCGTTGTATCTGGCGGACGAAGTGTGCAAGGTCGTGATATCAATTATTTGAGAATATCCACCACTAACTTCCAGGTAAAATATAGAAATAAGTATTAACAGCAAATATGAATAAATAATTTGTATATTTTTAAAAAATGTATGAAAATTTAAATCGATTGGACTGTTTTCAAGAGTGTTGAAATTCGTATTTTAAAAAACGGTTAAGTATAGAATAGCACGTTAAAGTATTACAAATATTTGTATGTTATTAAAAGACAAAATATCTGTTCACACTATAATTACAATAAATAAACATGCGAATTGTTTTTACTTACACTGCACTTAGTGACAGATTGGTGATATATCACTTTATTCTTCTGTGGGTTTGTGTAGTAATGTATTTTTGTTCAAAAATTGATAATATATTTTTTTAGGATCGAAGCAAGCCAGTTATTTTCATTCAATCTCTCCTCCACGCCCGTGAATGGATTACACTTCCGGTGACATTGTACGCAATACAAAAGTTGGTAGTCGATGTGACAGACAGTGACCTGGTGCAGAATATCGACTGGATCATCCTGCCTGTTGCCAATCCCGATGGCTATGAATTTACTCATACTAATGTAAGTCTTGTCATTTTAAGAATTAATCTTAAAAATAATAATATTTCGGTTTTTAAATTCTTCTCTTGAATTCAGATCTCACGATTTAACTAAGCGTGATTGAGCCAAATAACATTTTATTTATTTTCATTATATTTGAAAGAATGAAAAGCCCTAATAGAGGTCATATCACGGAGTAAAATTCCCAATTTTCCAATTTTAATTATCGACTGCAGATTATGATGGTAGGTAAAACCCACCATCATAATCTGCAGTCTGCGAGGCTGCGAGGCTTATGAAATGCGCTGTAACAAGCTATTAATTAGATTAACAGTACTTTTAAATAACTTAAGCAATGTTTTTAGACTCGTATGTGGAGAAAGAATCGCGCTACTGGCTACGGCATCTGCCCAGGTGTTGATCTAAATAGAAACTATGATGCTATGTGGGGAACAGCCTCAAGTAACTCACCCTGCACTGATACTTTCCATGGACCCAGAGCGTTCTCTGAACCAGAAACCCAAGTCACTAGAAATATTTTCAATGAGCACGGATCACGTATCAGGCTGTTCCTTGATATCCACAGTTTTGGAAGTATGATTCTATTTGGTTTTGGTGACAGAACTCTTCCGCCTAACGCATTAATTCTGAACATGGTAGGTGTACAGATGGCCCAAAGGATAGACTCTGTCAAATTGCCCGCTAACCCTAATTACAGAGTAGGGAATATCGTCGATGTTATCCGTTACTTTGCATCAGGTGGTGCCAGCGACTACGCCCAACTTATGATTGGTCAAGGCTTATCTTACACTTTTGAATTGCCAGCACATAGAAATTCCCTTGGTGTAAACGGATTCTTGGTTGATCCAGCATTTATACCCCAGGCAGCCTTCGAAACATGGGAAGGTATTAAAGTAGGTGCCAGATACGTAGCACGAAACTAATAAAGAACTTTTAAGAATATTTTTCTTTTATTTTACTACATAATATATATTCAAAACTTTTTAAATATACATGAAATACAAGAAACAATATCATCCACACCATCTGGATACGTGGCACTCCAGTACTGTGCGGTTTCGTAGAAATTTCCTTCCACGCGCCACCGAACTGTGGAACGGTCTACTCGCGGCAGTGTTTCCAGGTTGGTACGATATGGGTACCTTTAAAAAGCGCGTCTATCTCCATCTTAAAGGCCGGCAACGCACCTGTAGCTCCTCTGGTGTTGCACGGGGTCGTGGGCGGCGGTGATCACCATCAGGTGACCCGATCGCTCGATTGCCTTGTCCTTTTACCATAAAAAAAAAATAAAAAAAAGAAACCAGCATAATTTGCTAAAAATTCTTTTAGTATGTGAACATAATCTATGCATTCAACATCCTGTAAATTTGAAATGTTTGTGTGTCTTATACATCTAGAAAACAACTGCTTCCGATTTTAATAGCAATAACTTCATTATATAAAACGTGTCAGAACTTATGACGTCTCACTACAATAATTTTGATTTCCACTCGAATAATTGAATTATTGTCATTACCTTGCTCTAGTAACAAGAAAAACGTATGTAACAATATACGTTAAGTATCGCTCTTAATACTAGGTAGAGGTAACCTGCAATATGCGGGATTATGCTAATCTATACATAAAAAGGACTTGTCCTCACTGACTGAGGTAAGACGCACGCACAGCCGCCGCTGATGGTAGAAACGTGAAATTTGGGCAGATGTTTGCTTTCGTAATCTGGACATCCACTTAGAAGGGATTTTAAAAAAAATTTACCCAAAAGGGGTGAAATAGGGGTTCAAAGTTTGTATGGAAAAAAAATTAAATCGGCAATTTTATAATATTTGAAATTTAGATTTTTAAAAGTATTTAATTGAACACGTGTTTCATCGTTTTCAAGAATTCTCCCCCTAAGGGTGCAAATAAGAGGTTGAAAGTTTGTATAGATTTTTTTTAAATCGGCACCAATTTTTATAATTTTTTTAATTTAGACTCTTAAAAATATTTAATTGAACATGTGTTTCATGGTTTGCTAGAATTCACCCCCTAAGGGTGCAAATAAGGGGTTGAAAGTTTGTATGGAAAAATCTTTAAATCGCCACCGATTTTTATAAAATTTGAAATTTAGACTCTTAAAAATATTTCATTGAACACATGTTTCGTGGTTTATTAGAATTCACCCCTAATTACGCAAGCGAAGCCGCGCGCGTCCTCTAGTTAATTATAATAGTAATAGATTATATGTAAACTTAACTGAAGACTAATAAATTGGCCACTATGAGAAAATGTTGATAACTTACTTGGTGAATATAGTTGCCAACCTTAAGTTTGCGGGCGTATGTAATCATGTTGTATAAAATAAACTACAAATATAAATTTGTAATGTTTTTTTTCTATGAAATACCTATAATTGTTAACTTTTAAGATTTATATTGTTAGTACCTACCCCCTTCGTGGCTTTTAAAGCTGAATGTTCACAGGAAGTATCTTATGGGCTTAGGATACGCAGCGAAGTTCATAAATAATGCAGTAAAACGATCATAAACGCTCGTCTCTTTTGGAAGTTTAATTTTTTGGTGATCTTGAGTTCTCTACAGACGGACAGACTGACAACAAAGTGATAGGGTGCCATTATATCCTCTTGTAGTGTGGAACAATAAAAAACAAATGTTGAACTTCAAATACATAAATAAAATATTACCTTCTGATACTCCTTATCGTTTCTGTATTTTATGAGCTTATTGATTTAAACTAACACGTTCTCTGCAATGTCCTTTTGATGAAATTTTAGCCAATGTGTCTGTCAAAAATTCCACTTGTCTCGAAAATTGAGCGGAAAGTAGTGAACTCTCTTAACACTAGGATCCCTCATCTACCATTCTGCTTAATTTTTAATGTAAGTGTGATAGACAACATTAAATTTATCTTAGTTACACTCCTACGAGTGTGAAACAATGCTGTTTCTGCCATATTCCTGAAAAATGCACACGACACGCTTAAGACCGCATAATGCAGTTAACGTATTAAATTTTAATTTTAAGATAAAATTTGGATAAACAACTTTTAATTCTTATCAAAACTTGATAACATCTGTTAATTCCAATTGATATGAATGATATTTCAGAATTATACACATTAAGTGAACAATTTTTGGTCGTTCAATGAGTATTTCATCAAAATGCTTAAAATTTTGTTTTCTTTGTTTGTGTCAATAAATGTAATTTATGCGAAACACGAAGAATATGAAGGGTAAATATTTCTTTTAATAATTAATCATTTTGTGCGTAATTAATCTTCAATTGATTTTTAAATATAAATTCAAATGGTAAGACAACCAAAGCGAGCCTGCCCCATAACGATGGTTGAAGGTTTAAATACAATAGAATATATTTTTATTGTCATTATTTTTGAAATTTACAGTTTACAATTATATATTTTCTGTTTTTATGTATTAAGCAAAAACGCACAGTAATGTTCCACAATTTAAATCAGATCATTATGTGTTGCAGAATTTCTTTTTCCTCTTTATTGATCCCTATCATATTTTATTACAGATATGTATTATATGAAGTAAAAATAAATAATTATGACCAAGTACAAGAAGTGAATTCAATAGCACAATATGTAAATGCCGATATCTGGTCACACGCACTTCCAGAACGCAAGGGATTGATTATGGTAGCAAAAGAAATGAAAGATATATTTGAAAATGGTCTTAGAGCGATTGATGTGGAGTACAAAATTGATTCATCTAATATAAAGGAGTAAGTATCGTAAAAAAGTACCTTAACACTTGGTTCTTATTGAATACGCTACCTTGCGATAAGGTGTGAAACTGACAAAAATTTTAGTAAAAAATATTTACATTTTTTATCAAAGGGGAAAAGTTATATTTTAAAATATGAGCAGTACATACGTAAGTCCATAATATCTATATTTACATATATATTTTAGTGAAAAACGAAATAAGTTTTATTGGGCCATAAAGGTAGGTACTCATTAATGATGACGTCATGATAACTTTTTATTGTTTCCAAAAAATAATAGTTAATTTATTTACAGAATTCTAGACTTAGAAGACAAACTTTTAGCAGAAGTGTACAAAAAAAGTAATGCTTCGGATCAAAGTAGATTTGGCTCTCGTTTGTCCTTCGATCAAATTCATAGATTCGATGCGGTAAATTATTACATATATTTTTAATTTTAATTAGATAAGTATACATTTGTATACACACATGCATTTAATGCAATTATAGACTAGTCATCAACTCACGGTTTCGCCCGCTTGAACTACTGAATTATTTATTTACTAATCTTAAGTAGGTACTTTGTGTCTCACAACATTATGATTGTAAAGATAATATCTGTACATTGTAAAATATGTTATAAGTTCCGCCATCTTAGACCATGATGACTAGAGGAATATAGTGTAAAAAATTGCTATGTATTGTTAGGAAAGAATCATTTAATGACACTTCAATATTTTTCAGGTTGACAGGCATCTTGAGGACGTAGCCAACAGATTTCCAAATGTTGCACGCGTTGTGTCTGGCGGACAAAGTGTTGAAGGTCGTGATATCAAGTATTTAAGAATATCCACGACCAACTTTGAAGTAAACATGAATATATACATATTTTTTAATAAATTCACTTTAACAATTGTTAGGTTTTAAAGATTATATTGAATAAATCTAGATAACTAATAAGTTACTTCGCTTTAATTTTTTGGTAAAATACTACTGTGCTACTATTACTATTTTTATTATTATTACTATATATGTTAGTATTTTTTTTAGGATATGAGCAAGCCAATAATTGTGATGCAATCTCTCCTCCACGCCCGAGAATGGATCACACTTCCGGTGACGTTGTACGCAATAGAAAAGTTGGTGGAAGATGTGACAGATCGTGATCTGGTGCAGAATATCGACTGGATCATCGTACCTATTGCCAACCCCGATGGCTATGAATATTCTCATACTAATGTAAGTACAAACTTATATCGGCCTCAACTCCTTCTTGATATATGAATTTGAAGCACAATAACTAGGTAACAGTTGTAGGGCTCCTCCCAAGCATATGTATAAGTTTAGATTACAAATTGTTACACATTTATAATCAATTTATATTTGTATAGAACTTTATAAAAATTGCAATTAAGTAAATGATAACGCTGCATTTCAATCCTGAAGACATTGTCTAGCCAAACAAGAAAGACGATAATATTTAGAAATATTACATTGGCCAAAAATGTTTTTATACCATTTTCATCGTTCCCAGTTACGCACTTCCTAGCTGTTGTGGCGCCAATAAATATTTACATTCTTTTAAATAATACTTTTTTAGAATCGTTTATGGAGAAAAAATCGCGCTACTGGCTACGGTGCCTGCCCTGGAGTAGATCTCAATAGAAACTTCGACGCTATGTGGGGAACGGCCTCCAGTAGTGTATCCTGCACTGACACCTTCCATGGTCCCAGTCCATTCTCTGAACCAGAAACCCAAGTTACTAGAAATATTTTCAATGAGCACGGATCACGTATCAGGCTGTTCCTTGATATCCATAGTTTTGGAAGTATGATACTTTTTGGTTTTGGTAACAGAACTTTACCAGCTAATGCTCTAATTCTGAACATGGTGGCTGTACAGATGGCTCAAGGCATTGATTCTGTCAAATTGCCCGTTAAACCTTACTATAGAGTTGGAAATATTGTTGATGTTATCCGCTATTTTGCATCAGGTAGTGCTGGTGACTATGCTCAACTTACGATGGGACAAGGTTTATCATACACTTTTGAGTTGCCAGCAGCACATACGATTCCAGTTGGTGTTTTCGGATTCTTGGTTAATCCAGAATTTATACCCCAGGCGGCCTTTGAAACATGGGAAGGCATCAAAATAGGTGCCAGATACATAGCCCAAAATTATTAAAGAGATTTTATGATTAATTTTGTTTTATTGTATTTTTTATGCTATGCATATCATAGCTTTAGGATTTTTGAAACGTTTTTATGTATGTAAAACATAATATTCAGTGTTGTCGTCTAATACATAATTTAAGTGTCTCTCTTAAATAACGACACAACTCGATGACAAATCTATACCACTTAAAAAGTGATCGTAAACATTTTCCCTCGCGATACAAAAATAGATAATTCAAAAGAAACTATTTTCGCAATAACTGCGGCAGCAATGGCGATTCTTCTATTTCAGAATGCTACCTATTGAATAATTGAGATCTTCACGTGACTGGGTTGTCGATGATCTTGTTCCAACTTTAATAGCGACACCAGGAGCTATATAGAGTAGGTATGCGTTATTGCATTTTAAGAGCAATTAGAAATTACATAATAACAATAGTTATGAACTTATCTATCTTAGATTATAAGAACAAAGAATTCGACTGTAATAGACAAAGGATTTGAATGAAAGATTGGAACCATAAATTATATCTACTAATTAAACTATTTGTAACTACATATATTAACTATTTTATACCAGAAATAAAAAAAAATGTTTTCCTTTTTTTCTATCATCACAGAGTGCTAAGACATCATCATGTTAAGACTCTCACTTTCCCTCCAATGTTAGATACATTTCGTATCGCACCACCGTTTGTCTACCAAAGAAAGAAACCACAACCGTCGCGCTTAATCAGTTTGCGCTGTGCCATTGCGACAGCCTACTCGCATTCCATACTATCTGTTTGTTTGGCACCACACTATATCCCGAATAACGCAGGGAAGGCAGCGGGAACCTAGTCTTAAGACACTATGTGTCCTATTTCTGCTGAAACCAAACATTGCATGTTGCGTGACGGATTCTTTGTTGCGCCCCCGCGCTTGCTTTGTTACTAAAAAATTATTAAATAATTCAATTCCCCGAGCAGAAATTAAACCTACAACCGCCAAGTTTACAGTCTCACACTCTCTCATTGTGCCTTTGCTAAAATATTATTAAAAATGAAAGTCTCAATTGGTCCAAAATACTACTATTAATTAAATAGCCTGTTGTTTTAATATTTTTTTCATATAATTTTGAGCAAGAGCCAATAATACTTAAACAAGATCCTCGATCCTTCCATGCCTTAACCGATATTCGACATTTATGCCTTATCTGAATATTTTCATAGTACAGAAGCTGTGTATTGGCTTCAGGAATCTCCATAAATCAATAGTAAAGAGGCATAAACACTACCCGAGAGGTACAGCATAAAATATTCTGACGGCGCCCCGTACAAAAACAGACATCGGGAAATCCTGTTGTTTTTCAGAACAGGTAAGCAATAATGGATGGAATTCGAACAATTCTTGGATGTAAGGAATGTTTACAATGGGTAAACAAAACGGATTTTTTTCTTAGTCCTACTTAATTAGTTGTGTTTTTCAATACATTCTTAATATGTTTATACCTTACAAACGTTGATTTTTGTGTTGTGGATTTTTAGAATTATTTATTTCAATTTGAACAGAGCTAACGAAGCTGAGATGCATTTAATGTGGGTACAAAAGGTAGCCGGCAGAATATGAGTGTTTACAATATATGAGCTTATTCTATCATTTTACGAAAAATTTTGGGTAGTGGAACTTTAGTTTCAATATCTGTCACTCTTTATATGTATATCTAATGAAGAATGACGTAACTTATCAGTTTTTTCTCTCACACGAGGTTCCGAAAATACCTTTTTAATATTTTTTATATCTTTGCACCATATCTCGCGTATCGGAGGGTAGACAGATCGAGCTGATGTGTGAGAACACTCCATTCTTCACGTGATGCCGAATTATTGAGATATTATGTATTAAGTGGCGTAACTCAAGGCCGCGTCTTGCCTTGTTACCAGAGCCGGGAAATGAAAATAATTCATTCACTCGAGTGGGAATCCAACGTACAACTGTCGCGCTTAATGTCAGATGCTGTGCGTGTGTGTCAAATTTAATAATAACAAAAAAGTATAGAAATAATTAAATAAATATATTATATGCTATAATATATATTATGACGTTGAAAGACTGATGGATGGATGAATGGATTATGTGCTCCTATATTAAACTATAATATTAATATTATCAAACACCAAATCAACACCACATTTTTATAAGAAAAGTTTCTTCAGTCGTGAACACGAAGCCTTATAAGAGAATGAGAACGAAAAATATCGTCTTCGGATGCGACGTGATGTCATGCCCCCAGCGAGCTCTACACCTCTACAGTCTGGACGCTGTTGGTGATGTTTGTTTATATTACATTGAATGTAATAGTGCTTGAACAAATTAAAAGTTCCTTTAGAAAACTGAGTACGTATATTAAAGGTAATTTGTTTCTTTTTTACTTTTCTACTTAAAATATAATATAATACGGTTTATTTTCTTACTAGACCTTAATAGTTAACATAAATTTCAGCATGCTACCTCCACGCGATCTCGGGATAAATGAACTTGATCGTCTGTCCGTCGTTAGGTTAATAAGCGTTCCGTTTTTTCCTTTTGAGATTACGGAACCCTACAAATATATATTCAAGCCTTGATAGAACATACTGTATTATCCACAATATTAATATTTCGCAACATTAATCATCCAATTTCTAAAACAAATTTAACATTCAATTTATCTTACTCAAAGTTATACCGGTTACCCTTTAATTGTTCAAAACTTTTACGCTGATTCTAAATTAATAATTAAGGGCATTAAGTATTGTAGGCGTCTGCTGTCGATTGTTCATAATAAGATATACAAACATTTACTATATATAAATATAATATATTTGAACTTAAATACAAAAAAGCAAGTTCACAGTTCTATGGCATAGCAGGATAGGCAGAGGGAACCTAGTGTTAAGACACTCAGTTTCCCACGCACCCTAATTTACGAGACATTTATCGAGGAAAATGAAAATAATTCATTTCGCAAGTGGAAATAAAACGGCTTAACATAATAAAATACAATAATCCAATAATATACAACGATTTAAATAGAAATCACATAATTTCAGCCACTGTTGCTAAATTCTCGAGCGGATGTAGTATTATTAGGCGCATAAATCTATCTAACCCGACTTGTCAGGGATAGCGTTTTGACATCGTATGCATGCTCCGCTGGAACAGAGCTAGCGATATATTAGCATGCAAGTTGTTATATCAGATGTTTGTGTA
>DWNA01000320.1:0-26658 GCA_018249835.1 Heliconius besckei | reverse complement strand
TGACAAAATATGTTATGTTTGAACTGAGATACAAGCGAAAATGATAAAATGTACCCTTCATCTGCAATAAAAACATTTAACCATTTTGATGCACATATCAGTTTTGTAAAAGACCATAATCGGATTTATTTAATGTTATTATGAGAATAACAACAATGTATTAAACTTAAAACAAATATGTATAATAATGATTAGTAATGATAAACGTACGGAATTGTTGGTTTGGCCTTTTTTTATGTGAAAACAGTTAATCTGATAACGATAAAACAGTACCAGTACCATTGGTATATTAATCTTATGGTTATTAATACTAATAATAATAAACAAAAAAATTTTTAATAGAAAACTCGAAGGGTTGTTAGAAAGTGGTTAGGAAAGGTTTATAGATAGACTAACGCCCAATGTAAATAATCAATCCTAATCCATAAATTGCAACCATAGATTGAAATAAACAGAGATGGAGGACGGCATGCAGGTTAGTGATTGAATAGACATGTCGAACAATACAAGATTGACATTAACTGGAGATAGGAGATACATTATTAACATTGGGCGTAAGCCTTTAATGCTTATCCCTTCAATAACTAGGTAAATTTAATTTTAATAAGCAGAGCGCGACAGTATTTCACGCCAAAACACCGATTGGCTCTGAATAGGGCCCAGGTTCGGCTTCATATGGAGTACTCTTCTCATCTCTGGGCTGGTGCATCATCATGTAACAGCTTGGCCCATTTGATAAATACGCATCGTATACAACGTAGAGCCGTACGGAACGTTGGAGCCTCAATGATGTGTGAAGGGCTTGACACATACGCTTTGTGCAGAGATGGCTCCTCGCTGTGCTTTCTCTACTGCATTTATTAGAGTGTTCTGCAGAAATGTTTGACATGTTACCTGCCGCCGAATTTTCTAACCGCACAGTACGTCACAAACTGAAGTATCATCCACATCATCTGGAAACGTGCCACTCCATTTCTGTGTGGTTTGGTACGAACTTCCTTCCACGCGCCACGCAACTGTATAATAGCCGGCGGTGTTTTTAGGTTGATACGACATGGATACCTACAAAAACCACGTTTTCTCCTTCTTTTCTCTGATGTTACACGAGGTCGTCGGCGGTGGTGGTCACTTACGATTAGGTAACCTGTACGCTCGTTTGCCTTATCTTTTTTTCAATAAACAAGGAGGGTTTTCCAAGCTGAAGCTAATAAGGACATATCTGCGATCGACAATCTTGCAATCTAGATTAACAAACTTAATAACTTTATCAATCGAAAATGAAATTGCAGAAAACATAGACTTTGAATGCCTTGCCTTATAAAAGAGTTTGCAGATAGAAAGGCTATAAATTAATATTTTTTTTAAATAAATGGTTATTTCATTTTTCTCTTTTTTGGAAGTTATTGAATTGTAGTTATGGGGCGCCGGTAGTGCTAAAACCGGTACTGTATACTTCAAGCATGTGTGTCGTGATGTGCTTGCTCTGCAGTAATGATTAAACTTGAACTTTTGGCCCTAAGCCTCAAACCATTCTCACAGGCTTCTTACAGAAGCTGACTTACAAGAAGGATTTCTTGGTTTACTTTCAGAAGATGATTCTGGTTTGGTGGCATACCATTCCTTTATCCATGAATTAAAAGTATCGTTAGTCAAGTGTCTTCTACAATTGTATTAGGTACGCCTTTCCTAATAACTCTCTGCTTCGTATTAAAGTCGAACTTTTTTTATTGTTGTATATTTCATCAATATCCATCTCCTTGAAGTTTTCTCCAGCTTATTTATCTAGTGTGACCAGTTCCGAGTTCGGCTGACTTCGGCCTTACAAATTCTCCAGTAGCTTCATCTAGGTACAAATGAGTCATATTTTCGACCAATACTTTACCTGCTCGCTCTGAATCTGCTATTTCTATCGGCAGTGACTGAGATTTGAGCTCTGCCTCATTATATACCGATAAGGTAGGGCTCGAGTGACGGTTCCCTTTAATGTATAACATTCCTCATCGAATCATTGCTGCTGGATCATAACTACACATAACGAATTTGTCATTGCCAAAAATAAAAATTATGTGCACATATCGATTTTGTTAAATCGACTTCTGGACGGAAATACATTTGTTTTTGTAGGCTATGCAGAGTACTATTTTAATGCTATTTATTGAATAAAAAAAATAAAAAAAATACACATAACGGTTTTGGCAGGCGCACCGACGATATACTCAATGTTTGTAGATAAATTAAATATATAAACTGTTAAACAACTACTAATACATTTAAATTACAGCGTTGAAGAATACTGGGAACCAAAAGTTGATGGATTAGAAACAATTGTTGTTAAAAGACAAATTCCTGTTATTCATATCTTACTTTCAACAGAAGATGCTCATAATTTAAATCAACTTGGGTATGTGCAGTATTTGTATATATTTGTAATTTTACGCCCATACTTTGAAAATATAAGATGAACCTTGAATTATGAAATTCCTATTATCAAGATAATCTTCATAGTTAGTATTTTGCAAATTACTATCCTTTATTACTGTGGGTATTTTGAATTTAGTTTTTTATTTATCTGTTGCTAAACTTAGCAATATTATCACTAGTATAAAATATAAATTAACTATAAAAAATATTTCGCAATTTTTATTTCTTTATAGGTATCAAAATTCTCAAGAGAAAAATTTTTGGGAAAAACATTATACTAAGCAAAATCACACCAAAAAAGGCAAAAAACCATTTAAATATAAGAAATCAGAAAAGCAATCATCAGAATAAATGACAAGTATTTAATGTATTTCAGTCTTTTTTTCAACAATAACTAAGAAAATATGTACTAAGAATAGAATAAGAAGAACCACTAATGTTTATTTTAAATAAAGGTAACATTGCTCATATTATTAAACAGATTCTAATATATTAATGTTAATTTACATTTTGCAATGAAAAGTCTAAGAACACCTATCCATCTAACATGAGACCAACAGCAACTCTCAGGCTCAAGCCTGAAATCTCGGCAACACACTGAATGGCAGGAGTCCATTGCAGGACAGATCCTGCTAGTAAGAGGTTCTACCTACAACAGCATTGAAGGTATAAATGCTTTTGTTGTAAATAAAACAAATTATGAAAGCAGTCAAATTTTAATTGGAGCTAATGTTTAAATAACTGAGACAACATACAATTATAATTGCATGCATAATGTTCAATGCAATCTTATATAGGTTTTAACAAATTGTTTACAAGGCTAAACTTATAAATTGTCAATTTCAGTTCTAAGAAATTTTGTCACTGAATATATATAAGATTAAATGTGAAACCTAATGGTTAATTAAAAGTTAAATATATATTTATATTATTGTAAACACCAAACTTTGCTCTGTCAAGAGTAAAGCGAATTATCAAGCTTCTGATTCTCCTACAGGTTGATTTATAGGCGTTTCATCATCAAGTTTGGGTAGAATTAGTATTTCTTTGGAAATTATAGAGTATTTTGTAACAAAATATGTAAATCTTTTACATAAATGAGTTTCCTTTTCAAAGGCATCAAATATTGACCTGTGATGAAAATATGCATGAGAAAATATTCTGTAGACTCTTCTACACACTGATCCTAATTTGGCCACTGAAGATTCTTTTATGCTCACTCTGAAATAAATTTAGAAATATAATCTTAATATGAAGAGGTTGTGTGGCCGTAACGAGATGGTTTTGGGTTTGATCCCCACTTGAGAAAGTGAAATATTTATTTACGTTTATATTTGCATTTCTTTGCTCTGGTGTCAAGGCAGAGTGTGACATTCTGTTCTGCTACTCAACATGCAGAAAGTAGAGAACGGAGTGTTACTAGGTGCCCTCTGCCTACCCTGATGTGTGTAGGACACAGTGTGAAGCTAATTTAATTATTATTTTTTAATCTTAATATGAAATATAGTAATTGTATTCTAAGATAACTTATATAAGAAATATTATTGTTAAAAAATATATTTAAATCTATCAAAAATTGATGTAGTGGGACTAACCCACACCTTTTTTTTACACTTAGTGTTCTATTAACACTTCAAAACATGTAAAAATTTACATTGTTATTTGGTTTTACCTGCTTGGAAAATATTTATTGCTGTTCAACAAACAAGCGGCACCATCTAGGGTGTGTCTTGTATAATCAATAGCAGGACATTCCTTTGGAGTTTTATGAGCAGCACATAAGAATATCCATTGTTCTGTTGCTGTCATTTGAGTACAAGTTTCAGGTTTGCATTCACTTTGTAGCCTTACTGCTAAACCATTCAGTTCCATACAAAATTGCCTGTAAATTTGCAGAAATAAATAAAAAACATTGTCAACCTAAATATTAAACCGATTATTTGTCGAAAATCCTGAAAAAATATATAAATCTAGATAACACAATTTAAGCAATTATTTTAATAATAATAATAAATTATTTTTTAATTGTTTATACCTCAAATGTTCATATTTCCACACACCATCATCTTGTGCTTCTGGCATTTTTAAAATAGCTTCTAAGTTAGAGGGATCCCGTCTTATAGTTTGTTGAATAAATTGTTGGACTGCCAAAGTACTATCCATTTCTTCAAATGGTTCGTCAGGCCATCGACAGAAATCCTTGAACATTAATTCAAAATATAACTATTTAAAGGCACATAATTCCTACAGATTGACATTCAAAATGCGGATACTATTACACACCTTGGCTTTAGAACCAGGACGATTCCGCCGAAGTATTTGCACTCCATCAGCCATTTTATGTTTATGCAGTGTCTATTGATCCAAAGCTGACATAAAAATTACAAATACGTTTTTTTTAGATAACTTATTCACTTTTACTTTATTTACTTATTATGGTTTATCAAAAAAGGTATAATGAAAACTAAATAAGTCTAATTACATTTATTGCACATTACCTACCTACAGGCTACAATTAAGAATAACGATATTACAGATACAGTTATCTTCTCAGGAGTTCGCACATTAGGGATGCCCGATGATCATCGATTTTCGACTTTTTTTACAGTTAAAACATCGATGTTTTAACATCAATGTTGCAGTAAATAAAACGTAACATCGATGCCAGCAGGGATACATCATTGAATTTTAAGTACACACATAAATACAGTTTGTTTTTTATTTTACATAGAGTATATGTAATCAATTCTGATTGAATTGACTTAATGGGCTACCTTCATTATTATTAATATCAATTCATATTATCAATAATGTAACTTTTATTTATATTGCAGACAGGCTGCTTATAAAATAGATTTCATAAGTATTGGGATGGTAACTATTTTTTTCACATAATTTACTTTTTTTTGTACATCGCCACTCTCTATTTGTAGCCACATGGTAACATTGCAAAAATGAACTGTCAATTATTTCTTTATTTAGTTTTTGTGTGTAAACATGTTAAAACTATAAAATTAAATGACACGACGATTTGTTTTAATAATATTCTCAAATTTCATTAGGTTAATTAGTGCAGTTTTTTAGATTAAATTTGGTAACATGTTTATCAATATGTTTGTAATTCCGTATTTCTTTATTTTATATATTAATATCGTTCATTGCTTATTCGTTAGTGATATGACAGAAACTTCTTTTGGTAATATTAATGAAGGTTTAATTGCTGCTTTTGGTGATTTTAATTCAGATGAGCTTACTGATGCTTTCATAATCAACGCATCTAGTGTAGAAGTACTACTTGCTCATGACAAAGAGCCATTTCTAAGACCTTCATTATACAAATGTAATTTTAATAATCTTAATATAACTAGTATAGTACCTGGAGATTTTGATGGAGATGCATACATGGATATACTTATAACTACACAATTACAAAATGTTACCCCTAGTGTACATGAAGTGAGAATACTGTGGGGTGGAATGCCTACTTTAAATTGTTCTGATGCACTCTTAATAAAAGCAATATCAATTGGACAACCATTAGTACTGGACTACAATAGAGATATGATTTTAGATTTATTTGGAATAAACAGTCAAAAGCAAAGAGTATTTTGGGTATTTGATAAATCAAGATCTACACCAACTGAAATTATGATGAGTGGACAGAAATTAAAAGACATAAAACTGCCACATTCACATTCTTTTCTCGATGTTAATGATGACAATGCTGCTGATCTGTTGGTAACAACTGCTTTAGATGTTGAGATATGGTTAAATGAAGAAATTGGATTTAAATATAACAGTAGTATTGAATTATTAGTTGGTCATGCTACTATTTATGGTCAGGCATTATTTATAGATGTAGCTCTGTCTGGTCAATTTTTTTTAGTTATTCCAGTGTGTTATGATTTAGAGTGTATTAATAGTACTATTTTAATATATGATAATCAGCAATGGCATGATCTTCAAGTTGATTTTAACGATGGTAAAGGTACATTATGGAGATTTATCCCTCCTAGAGATGAAATTTATTTTGACACAATTACAATGAGAAGTGGAGATTACAACATGGATGGATATCCTGATATACTCATGACACTAAGTCCTGTTAATGGCAAAGATACAAAAGCTTTTTTGCTTCATAATGTGGCATGTAATTTACCAGGTTGTAAATTTCATAGGACCTTTGAAGTACAATGGGAGAGATTTAATTCATTTGGCAATAATGTTGTAATGGCCACTTTCTATGATTTTTATATGGATGGGGTACTTGACGTCATTTATGTACAAAAAAACAGCACTAATTCCACACAGAAGTATATTATGAAGGCTTTCAGAAATGAATTGGATTATGATACAAATTTTATAAAAGTTATTGTGGTAACTGGACTGAGTAATGAGAAAGTTCCCACTATTAATGGGACATTATACACTAGAAAAGTGACATTTGGTAAGTTTATTAAATGAAACAAAAAATTTTTTTATAGATGATATATTTATTTTAATTTTTTTATATTTAAGGTACCAATCTACCAGGGCCCAAAATTGGTTACAACACTTGGTCACAAGAAAGTACTTATAGAAAAGGAGTATGTGCACAATTGCCACAATCAGCATATTTTGCTTTACAACTTCCCTATTCAATATTTGGCCTAGATAGGACACCCAACTTTGTTGATACATTAAGTGTTGGCTTATCAGGTTACTCAAAAAGTTGGACACAGATTATACCCAACTCACAAATAGTATTAATCCCGGCTCCACCTGATGATCCATCACAATGGCGAGCTCAACTTTTTGTAACACCAAGTAAAGTTATTTTGAAAAGTGTTTTTGTACTGACAGCAATACTAATTGTTATTATTGGATGTGTACTATACTTACATTGGAAAGAACGAAATGATAGACAAGATATAATAGAAATAGATGAAAAGACATATGTTAAAATTTAATTATTCATTTGCTATATTTTAGTATTTATCTGTGATTGTCTTTATTATTGACATTATTAGATGATTAACCACTTTATAATTTTATGAAGTTGAAGTAAACAACTTTTAAATACCATTTAAGTCTTTTTTGTTATAGTTTTATTACAGACTTAGTAATAGATCCTTGCACTGAATATCTTTAGTTATACTTCCAAATAAACCAATTTACATAAAGTCTTACATGATTTAAATGAATTGATTTGGTATATTTTTTTAAAGTATTATAATGTTATTGAATATATAGTATGATTGTTTTTTTTTCATGGTTAATGCTTAGATTTGTGTTTGTGTTTCTTTTCTTTTTTCTTTTCCAATTTCTCCAATTTTCTGAAAATGATATTATTTTATATAAAAAAGGTACTATTTTTAGGATTTTTAAATATTTACACACTTCGGAAAGAAAAATATTGTGAATGAAAAGTCTGACTGAAGCTGAACTTAAATCTACTCTTACTGTATACTATCCAAATGCTCTTACCAACTAAGTTGTATGTTCATATGGCATGTCAAAACTCTTACATGTTTGTTACAAAGTTGTAAGTAGCATCTTCATAAAAAATTCCCAACAGATATGCTAACAACAAAAATAATTTAATATTTATTTTTAATAAGTATCAGGTATATAATTTTTTCAATATTTGGTTTAAGTCAATGTTTAAAATTTGTATATGTTTAAATACTTTTCTTTCCTTCGATGAACATTTAATATATGATACATACTTTAAAAGTTTTTTCTTTTGTTTGTCAGTTAATTGACTGATGAGATCAGTTTCAGTGAGTGATGTGTCATTATCCACTATTGTATTGGCTGTAAGAGGCATAGCTCCTGGCTTCATTACAAGACCTGTGTCTCTCATTTGTTGCATTAATGTTGGTACATCTGGTTTTTCATCTTCTTCCTCAGGTGCAGCGGCTGAAGCTTGTAAAGCTCTTGCCTCACTCATGGAAAGTGAATACATCAAACATTCTTTATCTGCATAAAATAAATATATATGTAAAAGCAACAAATTTAAATAGCAAAAAAAATATTGAGGCCAGATATGGCACAGAGGCATAAGCATGCAACTGTAACCATGACAGGTAGTTGGTTTAATTACCAATCAAGGAAATGAAATATTTAGTATTTTAATTTTCCTTGTTCTGGTAATAAGGCAAAACACACCATTGAGGTCCACCACTCATTACACAATCCAGAATTCCGCTGGAAGTGGGGAACAGAACAAGTCTTAATGGGAATAGTGTGTCTAAACACTAGGTTCCTCTGTCCCCTCTGCCTACCCTGCTATGTGTGGGACACAGTTTCAAGCTAGAAAAAACACAATTTTCAAAATATTTATTTAAATTGTAATAAAAAAATAATTCAGCTTCACACTGTATCCTGCACATAATAGGGTAGGCAGAGGGAACCTATTTTTACGATACTACCATTACCCATTACTTAATTCTGGAGACATTGCCTGTTGAGTGACAGAAACAAAATTGTAAAGGTAATTATTCCAAATTATTTAAAATTTGTAAAATACTCCCGTTAACTTTAAAACATAAATATCTTTTGGCCATTAATAACCATAGCAATCTGGAGCTGGACCTTAAATTAGTCGATAATGAGTATGGCACGCGGTCTATGTCCGCAGGCAAATTCGAGGTTCCTAGGGTACACAACTATTATGGTGACAGAACCCTAAGAAAACGTGTACCCTATGTGCTTAATGGTTTGCCTGAGGACATACGCCGCGAGCCAGACTTAAGGAGGTTTAAAATTAAACTTAGAGAGTATTTTTTGTCAACTGTTAATTGAACAGTTGACAGAAAATACTTCTTAGTTTAATTTTGATCTAATATTAATGTAATTTTAATTTAGATCATAGGTATAGAGACTTGAGATCCTGCAGTCAAACTCGCAAAGAGTTTTGCAGGACACAGTTTAAGTTTTTGTATGCATTGTTAAATGGTAGTAATAAAATAATAAATAAAAAAAAATAAAAAAAAAGAACTCAACATTGCACTTTGCCTAGACTGAGAATGGTGTTGAATTCTGTACAAAGTGAAAAATAAAAATATAAATTTAAATATGAACAATTTGTTCCTCTGAATGGCAACCAAACCTACAATTGTTGTCATTACAGTCACATGCGCAACACGCGCAATATTGTTTTTAAAAAAATCTACCTGTGTTGATGTGCCCCCATTTATGGCACTTGATGCATCTTACATTTCTAACCAATATTCCAAATGGTTGATCTCTAATTTCATTGTCACCTTTACAATAACTTTCTCTTGGGGCATTATATTTACGTTGCCATTCAAATTTATACTCTGGTTCATTGTCCTCACGTTCTCTTTCTTTTTTGACGCCCGGTGGAGGTTCATACATAAAGTTTAGGCTTAACTTATCCTTACTGTCTTTGCTTAATAAGGCTCTAAAAATATATTAAAATTAATTATTAAAATAATCTGTTTCAGATTAAATAGACTATAATAGATAGAAAAAGGGAGTCATTAGTTTCAAATCAAATGTGTACATACTTATTTTCATGTAATTCCTGCTCCTTTTCATACTGTACTCTTAGTTCTTCTTGCTTTTTTTTGTATGCGTCAGTTTTCTGCTCTGCCATCCATACCTATATTATAAAGTAAAGTAAAGTTTAATAAAGTAAAATATCATTGTAAGCATATAATATATTGTACATACCCTTTTTAAGTTATCCCTGGATGCTGGATGGAAAAATTTCTTGCACATATAATTATTAAAACCTTTTCCCATTTTTGCAAAATATTTTAGATTCTTTACTAATGCAAGCAATTGATAGATTTTTCAAGAAACGTACAAGTAACTTGTACGTAACACACTAACAAAGATAAAAAGAAAAATGGACGTCATTTATAAACATATGTCAAAACAAAGATAATAAAAATTATGTATAAATATAAAATTACAGATTAAATAATAGTGATATAGATTATAGCCAAAGAAATATGGTTAATTATAATGTTAGCGTACAAGTGTAAATGTGGTAGATTTAGGTGAAAAACACAATAAAAGCAATGGAATTGTGTCAATTTGTCAAACGGACGCAGTTGCTTCAAGGCGGAAGCCCTGATTGGAAGGTCTAGTGTGTACTGCGTAGTGTTGTATTGAGTGATACATGTCACTTATTGTAATTATGTGGAACCTCTGCCCGACTACGTTGGAAGCATATAGACGGTATGTGTTTTTATCGTGTTTATTTTAAAAACGTTAACCGCTTCTGTTTTCTAACAATATATAATATTTATTAGACAGGTAGATAGATAATAGATAAAAAAAATATTGTCCAGAATAACTCCGTCAAACGAGTTGCCAAATGGGCAACTTTACCATATTATCCATATCTAGAGACACGAAAAAAGGATCGATAGCTTTTGGTATCGAGTACATTGCCTTTCGATACCGATACTTTTGTACTCGATACTTGTACTTATCCAGCACTTTTTAGTAGGTATTGTAGCGAATAAATGACCCGACTAACTTGACCTTTCGGCTTATAATTTTTAATTGGTAAATCATATTTAGATAGCTGGTAACCCAGCAATAGCATAATACTACAGTTATATATGCAGTTTACATTTACATAGGCAAATTATCGCTATCTCGAAGCGTACACGCGAATGACGCATCTATTCCCTCTAACTACGACGCAGTGCGGTGCCTCACGAAAGAGACGGCGATAGCCAATAGTGGGCTGGCTTGCTGGATGACATGATAAATCCGTAATCTGTGGTGTATTCTGTATTGGCAACAGTATATTTTTGCGTTGCTCACGTTGAATATTGAGACTTGAGAGTAGTACCTACTCTATTACTTCGTTGTACAGTTTGTCCTTTTGTTTGTGGTGGTCTACATGAATATGTAATTCTATAGTTTAAATATTTTACTTTCAACTTTCTAGTGTTGTAGTAATGTAACTCATTTCCATAACTAACAACTATCTTAACATCCCGTGTCATACACTTATTTGATAACTAAATGGTCTCTGGTGTTTTAGTAAACTACAATTTCATATGAGTGTATCGTTTGAGATGTAATTTTAGATAGTATATTCAATGTTTGCTTTTACATTTTTCATATGAAGTGGCTAAAGTGATAGACTACAACTTGTATTCCAATATTTCAATAAAACTAGTGGCTAATCCGGATCCACAATCCACATTTACTCATTGTCATCGTTGTGTTGCTTTATGTTTTAACACATTCATACGGTTTTATCGTATTGGTGTATTTTTAGAACTCGACTGTGGTATTGAGCCTGATGTCTTTGTAAACATTATATGATTGTAAATACTTGCACTACATATATTATGACTAAATGAAATTCTGAAGTGAATTATTTAAATGATTAGTTCCACCCGAATGTGATGAAAATAAATTTTGCCTATGAAGTGGAAAAATTT
Source organism: Heliconius besckei (assembly GCA_018249835.1). Taxonomy (NCBI): domain Eukaryota; kingdom Metazoa; phylum Arthropoda; class Insecta; order Lepidoptera; family Nymphalidae; genus Heliconius; species Heliconius besckei. The sequence continues at coordinate 14,818 of DWNA01000320.1, read as the reverse complement.
TAAGAAATATAATTTCTTATTCATGGTAAGTAAATATTTAAATTATATTTTAAGTAAATTTCTATAGAATAATGATATTATCAAATCAACCCGACGTTGTCTGGGTTAAAATTAGTCTATAGATTAAGTTTAGTCGTAAGTGAATCCGTATTACTAAATTAATCAATTAGAATATAGCTTCAAAATCAACAAACTACCGCAAAACGCATACACATATATGCTTATTACACTATTTATTGATAACGATAAACGTCGTATGTGATATCAGAAAAGTGAGATTATTACTTCAAAACATTGATCCAGAGACTTGTTTTTTAATGGGTCTTCTAAAGATGAATAAATAATAGTTTGAATTCTGCAACATTGTTATTTCAGGGGAATCATAAGACAGACTTTTATAATTGTCTTTGGACAAATAACAATCGCCGACACTATATTTCGTTTTCCGATTTTCCTACCCCTATTTTTCCCAACCAATATACATATGTATGTGAGAATACTCTGGTCAAGTATAAATGGAAAGCCGACGGCAATACGCCGACTTTCGTTTGAATAGAGCAGGTGATACAAGTGTAACTTGGTAGTGATTTACGTGTAGTGGACGCATCTATAACGTAAAATTTATAATTATAACCCTGGTCATACTATTTCTAGTTATCACTTTTTGTAATCGATAATAAAAATGCGACTCAAAATAATACCCCATATAATAATATGGGATATATATATATAATATAACTTGAAAATATAACTTGTTCTACGAGTATATAATAATATATGAGAAAATGTCCATCACTTTTAACAACTTTAGCTATTTCTACTTAGGTATATTTTATTGTAACACCAGTTATAGTAAATATACCAGATGTTTGATTTTTGTACTAAGTATTACCAAAGCAGGAAAATGTAAATAAATTAATTATTTTATATAATCATTAAGTGGGCATCGAAGCCATAATTATTCCGTTTACAGGCAGACGCTGTGCCATTGTGCCACGAACAAATAAAAATTATTGAAAATACTCATTTTTATATCACGATGTTGATTTGTTAAGGTTGCATTTGCCAAAAACCGTTACAATATGCCAGTTTCAAAATTGTTTATAAGCACCATAAGCACTAAACCGTATAAATAATACAACAAAAAAAAACAACAAACGTCAATAATGTCAAAGATGTGCGTGTACTAACAGAAAAATTGACAAGCAACCAATAAAAAAATAATTTTAATAACATTAATCACATTAATTATTAATTACATTAATTTTATTTTTTATCTGTCCACTCCATTGTATATTTTTTATATAAATGCTACATACAAACAATCCAGACCCAGAAAGAATAGGTAAGAATATACTTTTATATAAATACCATTTATAAGCTGACATATTCTTAGATTTTCATAGTTTTCGAGTTGTCTCGCAACTTCGTTTACGTATTAAACTTAAACATGTCAGCTTTAGGCACCCGGTAGTTTCAGTTATCCGTTGTCCATTAGCCGCTCAGTTGGAAGAGTACTAGTTTGAAAAATATTATTCCGCCCAATCAGTCTCGCGAGTGTCAAGCCGCGTTCTTTATCTATACCTATTTTAATGTAAACGATCTTGCAAAGATGATGGAGACGGTCCATGAAATCATTAAAGGGCACCAGTTCCCAAATTATAATACTATTGGAAAGACAGAGAACGAGAAGCGTACCTTCGTGAAGGACGTACTCTCATTTTCGTTGCCAGCCAACATCGAAGCGTCTGTCGTACTAGTGTACATGATGGGTCACGGGTACTAGTGTATAATTATAGCTTGTACATAATTATCACCCAGCAAGAACTTGGTTGCTTGCTTGCAGCCACGGCAGCCATTAGTCATTTTTTTCATATATGTTAGGAGAAACATTCGATGATTGGTAAAAAGGTGTAGACGCGCTTCAGGAAAAGCGATTCGCTATCTCGAAGGATCTCCGAAATGCAAAAACCCAAGATAGCTACTGACCCCCGGGAACAGTAGTAACCTCTGGAGTCTCCAAATACAATTATACGCCTTAAAGAATTAAAATATTTGATACATATATATATAAAGCAAGCAATAAAATTAGGCGCACGTAGGTTGGGTTCTTGCACTCTCAACTCTTTTTTTTGATCTTAACTCTGATTTAGCTTGGGAATCTTGGAGCATCTAATTAATAACAGAATAAATTATAGACAAATCATAAGTCTTTAAGTTTACACCAAAACTAGTTGACGATGTAATGTAATATAGAGTCAGTATGCTGGCGGGGCGACGTAGAGTGGTCGATTTTTATTATCTTATAGGGTGGGTGTGGTTGGGAGTGGCAGGTCAAACATTAGCTTATGGAGATCGATATTATAGCATTGCGTTATTCAAATGTTCTAAACAGTGGAATAATAATTACCTGCTAATAATTATAAATAAAAAAAATGAATGTGAATAGTACTGTCCAAAAACATTACAATGAACGTACAGACTCACGTCATTCATATTAAATATAATCCTAGTATTTTAAGTTACAAAATTAATGCTAAGATTAATTTTTCAATTTTAGCAAACAATTTAGGCTTCTTCAAAAGAACTTTTTTTTGAGTTAAAATTTAGCATTTTTTTATCATAACTTTTATATGAACAGTGCCGTCTTAGGAAATGTCCTTGGTCCCATGCATTTGGCTCCCAGAAAAGAGATTAAAATAAAATATTTCATTTTTATATTTCTCTCGAGTGGGAATCGAACCCACTACCTGTCGCGTTTACAGTTACACTCTTGTGCCCCTGTGCCACTTTTTTTACTTGATTATTAATTATTATAAATGCCAATTAGGGACTTACTAGTACTCCATAGACCATAACAAGCCTAATTTCTGAAGTAGCCCTCATTTATTCGATTTGTATTATAATTGAAGCTTACGATTGTTTGAGGATCAAGACAATTTGTGAAAAATCATGTTATCGTCTATTTGATGACGTTTTTACCAACGTACCATCTTTCTTCTTCCTGGCATTAATACCGGCTATTGCCAGGGTCTTACCTACGTACCATCTATATGTCATATACCTAATATTATTGTAAATCCAGAATTAGTATGGGAAAACCAGTGTAAGCGATAAAACTAAAATAAAATAATAATACTTATATTTAAATTAACTTTGATAATGTACTAAATTCTAAGCGATCAGGACGCTGATTCAGTAGTTTCGTATGAGCTATTAATAACTTTGTAAATATATTATATGAATAAATACTCGTGTGTATCAAAGTCGAGGTTACAAATTTTGTCTAGTTGGTATTATAACAAATATGAGCGTGAGTTATTGGAATGTTAAACTACATAAGTAATTATAAACATACCGCTTTAAATACATAAATTTTGTTATAATAAGGTTTTATTCACGCTGTATACCGCACATAGCGGGGTAGATAGAGGGAACCTGGGAACTTAAAGCTACAGCACTCTTTTCTCATACGCCACTTATCGCCGGTAAATTCTAGAGGCGTGCGTGTTGAGTGGCGGAACTCAACGTTGCGCTTTGCTACCAGAGCAGGGAAATTGAAGACATTTAATTTCCTCGAGTGGCAATCGAACCCACAACTTGTTGCGTTTGCAGCGTTTGCTCCCCTGCCACTGACACAACTTTTCTATTACCTTTTAATTGGTGCCTTAAAATCATTATTTTTGAGATATGAAAATTACTACAATTTTTACAATTTTTCTTCCCCTGCTGCAATAAATTGCATAATGGGGTTAAGGTAGGACATAATTTTTATTTTCTATACTTTTTATCTAACGAGTGTGGTGAAAGTTTTATCAATAGAGATATAAATAGAAAACGCACTTCCAGATATCACGCCCCGTGCCCATCTCTCTTAACTTGTTTTAATTTATATTTTACGTTCATAGACATCAGATTTCTTTTAAATTTTACGGTCTCTTTTTAATATTAATTAATTAATTTAATACGGTATTATGTTTAATTTATATAAAATATATGAATTGTATAATGGGTTTTTACATCAATTTTGTTGTTCTATTCGTAAAGGTTATTTGGTATATGTTGATAATATGAGATGAGTAGGGTTAAGCGAAAATTGAAATATGAATTCTAAAGAAGTTTTGTTATAAATAAATAGCATCTAACAAAAGACATAATCACAATATGAAATCTTTTAGTTTAAGTAAATATTTTCAATTCCTTAAAAAAAAAATCTCGCCACATTACCTTTTTATTAATGTCTAAATATAGCTCCATAGCGTTATCGCTGACGTTATCTCAAGGCGAGATCGCAGTTGCTGCTGGCCTGTATCGGAATATCCGTCTGATACTCACAACTCTGCCATCACAAATCTACGACCCTAGTTATAAAACAACAAACAAAACATTATAATAAATTCAATACAATAAATTACCAATTCTAAAACAATATAAATAAAATAAATGGCTTCTGGATAATTGTACGTTTGCATTTAGTGTACACATACTACATATAATAGTAACAAGTAGTAGTGTACGTGTGGAACTCTAGAGCAAGTAAATTTTACTTGTAGACGATGTTGCTACTTATAGAAATCTAGTCTATCCAGTCCCATTTGCAACTGGAAGAAATATTAACTATAACGTTAAAGATTTTGTATTTCACGTTTCTTATACGTTCATGCAAGTGACGCTCGTTTCCATGAAACTGGCTTTACACAGTCATATTGTCAAAATAACATCACGTCAATTGGTTTAATCGGCCGCCGGCTGTGAGCCAATTACTTAGTTGACAGCAGGGAAGTAATTCCTACATTTGAGAACGGAATACGTGCCACAGGAAGCCTTCCTACTAACGTACAAAAATAGATGTTTCTTGTATTTTTTTATGTTATAAGTACTTATATGTAATTATTCTTTGTACGGTTTTTTAATAGGAATGGTGAAAATATTTCTATTGCAATACATTGATATCTTGCATTTGTAGCAGACTGTAGTAATAGATAAATAATAATAAAATAACTGTGCCAGATAAACGTCTGCACTTATGCAAAAAAGAGCCACGTCGCACAGTGCTGTAAAATGTACGTCGCGTGGAAAATTTACCTTTTAAGGAGTGCCCTTCATTGGATTTTATTATTTTATTTTTTATTATAGATATGGCTTGAGGGGTTGATGCTAAACCACATCAACGTTATAATAAAAAAAAAACAATAGAATCCAATGATGGGCACTCCTTAAAGGGTAAATTTTCCACGCAACGTGCATTTTACAGCACTGCGTCGTTTTTTGTTTAGGATTATGAATTCAAAATTTCATTCGTTGCTTACATTTAATACAATTGTGCGACGCAAACAAGGGTAATATGTTTATGTATGTGTAGAGACCAAACTCTTGGCCATTTTTAATATTTTTTACATCAATCGATTTCTCTTAACCTTGCGAATGTCACTAAACACATGACAGTAGGTAGGTAATCAAGATTCACTTTGGCGACAACCAGTCACTATATTGTCAAAATGAAAAATAACCCTTTCTTACCTAGTCGGAGATAATAGTCGAAGAATTACGTCAATAACTACTACTCTACTACTTAGTTACTCACTTATAATAAGTAACAGTAACTTAACTATTTTGTGGATTTTGAAAGAGGGTACAAATCTCCTCTCCCTCAAGGAAATAATAAGAGAAATAATGAAGATATTTTCATTAATTAACTTATCATACGAAATAAAAAAAATATTAAGTTGGCTTCTTTTTGCATAAATACAGATAAATAACATTATATAAACATAATATTAATTATGATATTCTCTCATGTTATGAATACATATGCATATTATTTTTATTTATTGGTTATATCTATGTAACTCATGTGTGCCAGCACGTAGAACTATTTTGTTAGACGCAATGTTTACAATTTGATACTAATATTTCCTTATAAACGAAACCTAAAGATAAATTAACTAACAACAATGTTAAATTAAATTTATCATAAGGTTTTGTTATCAATAGGTATTTGAATGCCCTGTGCTTGGTTTTAAACTTTTGCCTCGAAAATTCAGCAGAAAGTGGGGAACGGAGTGTCAACACCAGGCTTCCTCTGCCTACCATGCTATATGCGGGATATAGCGTTAGGCTAAACTTTATTAATAGATAATTATTTTATATCCACATATCAGTTTATCGTTTCATAATATAAATTCCAAGTTTTTTTCTCTTTTTAGTAGTACATTTCTAACTTAATTTCCAGGTGCTAGAACTGCGGTGAAGGCAACGGCATGTGGCACGGCGCGCGGGTGCTATTGCTCGCGGCGCTGGGGCTACTGGCCGGGCCTTCGGTTGCCGCACCCGCTAAGAAGTTCAACATTACTATTGGCTACCTACCCTCAATTAAAGGGGAACTTAGAGATAGACAGGGGCTGGCAATCTCTGGGGCCCTGTCTCTGGCACTTGATGAGGTGCGAAATAATCTCATTATATATTATTTTCCATATTCTTAACAAATTATTTATTTAAATTTATATTTTAATTACTTCACTCTGGTGTCCGTTGCTTAACAGGCAGTGCCTCCAGAATTACATACAGATCTCCAGAAACAGCGTGAAGCTGATTCCGTATAATAAAAAAATCGAAAATAATTTAATATTCAATAGATATTAACCTACATTGTATTGTGTAATATGATCCGCTTAAAATAATATGTACTTTTACGTATAAACTAAATGTCCCTTCAAACATTGACATTCCAATTCTGGACATCAAATATTTACTCTTTTACGTGCACGCTCCGGATCGTGTTGATATCCTACTTTTCTAGTTATTTGCACGTGACTTTCATTAGGCAGCGTTATGTTGTTAGTAAATATTAGGTACTTGTAACCTTTTTATTATGACCTAAATTATATAGAGATTTAACAGTTATTTTTTAAACAAACATTAAGAAGTATTTGTAGATTATTAATAAGATATATTGTATGTGTATACAAAATTCTATAGTGGGGATGACAAAATTTTGTTGAAATCTCTTGTATTAAACGACTTCGTCTATATTATATTAAAGATACATCTATATATATAAAGTCGAAAGGTCACTCACTCACGCATCACGCAAACTCAGAAACTACAAGTTCTAGGAATTTGAAATTTTGCATAGGAGTTATTTATAGGATAGTAGGTGCTCGCTAAGACGGGAATTTGCAATATTCGACTCCTGAGGAGTTGTTTTTGGGGTTGAAAATTTGTTTGAAACTTCGTTACTACAAATGCTAGGAGTCTCAAATTTTGCATGGACGTCATTTATAGGACGTAGGTACTCATGGAGACAGAAATTAATAATAACGTAGTTTACACGGGCGAAGCTGCGGGCGGGCCGCTAGTAATATATAAATATCTATATGTATTGTTTTTGCTTATTACAGATTAACAATCGTACAGACTTATTGCCTGATGTGCATCTGTCGCTAGAGTGGAGCGACACAAAATGTGATACAGTGATCGCCACCCGACTGCTCACTGACATGAGCTGTTCGGGTGTGGTGGCCTTCTTCGGCCCCGAGGGACGCTGTCACACTGAAGCCATCATAGCTCAGTCCAGGAATCTACCTATGATCTCCTATGTAAGTTTATTTTATTTTGTAGTGTAAAGTCAATGTACATTTCATTATAACTTAAATGTTTTTTTTTTCAGAAATGTTCTGATTACCAAACATCAACGTTGTCAAATTTCGCAAGATTGGAGCCGCCTGATACTCAGGTAAAGCATTGTTTATTTCTCTTTAACTATATACAAATACTTTTCATGATCCCTGACCTACAAATTTGTTTTTAGACGACAGTAATTTTATAGACTCTTACATATTCCTGTGTTTGTACTTAATGAATCAAGTTTTCAATACATTATCTTCTTCCAAATATATTGGAATTTATGAGAATGATCTACAGTATAACATACAAATAAAAAAGTATTACATATACATATACATATACATATACATATATTTTAATTATATAACAATATTTAAAACTGGCAATGATTATATTTCAGGCAACAAAATCTGTAATATCACTCTTACGGTACTACAGATGGAATAAATTTTCAATACTTTACGAGGAGTCGTGGGTGACGGTGGCTCTCACTCTCGAGAACCACGCGAAAATGAATAACATGACGGTGAACCACCAACGTCCGGTCATTGATAGTTTCAAATGTTGCGAAGAGAAAATGACCTGCTGCGCCCCTGGCTTCTGGTATCAGTTCATACAGGAGACTAAGAATAGAACACGAAGTAGGAAAATATTTCTCTTTATTTTTTCAATCTCGCTCTATTGAAATAGAAAGAGACAAGACATAATGATGTTTTATATATACCACCCGAATGTTCCATAAGCACCTAAGAAGTTTTTTTTTATTTTTTCAGTTTATGTGTTTTTGGGTTCAACGTCTGGATTAATAGACATGATGTCTGCAATGGAGTCTTCGCAATTGTTTGTGAAAGGCGAATACATGGTGATATTCGTCGACATGATGACCTACTCTCCTAAAGAATCTTTGACGTATTTAATAAGTAAGTAAATATCGTCACAAAATATCTTAATAATTACAGTTAAATATTAATTGAAGATAGTATAATATATATTAGACTAACTAAAATGTTAGCTAAATAACACATTCTCTCTAACATAAAAAATAAACATCAATATTAACTGAAATTTTATCCTCTTTTTTTTTTAAGAAATGGAAATACACAGTTTTAATAAATGTTTAATTTCTTTGAGTCTCTATCTATAGAAAATCGAAACCACAACCAATCGGTTTACAGTTGCGCTTTGTGTCACGACTGGCCGCTAATTTAATTTAATAATATAAAAAAAACAAAAAATAAATAATATGATTTTTATTTATAACATAGAAACGGAGGATCGCGCGTCCAAACTGGTGTGTCCGCGCACAACAGAGTTCCGCAAACGCGCACAATCGCTGCTAGTTGTGGTGTCGTCGGAGCCGGAGGGTAGTTATGAGTACTTTACAAGTCGAGTGCGCGACTACAACAGTATGGAGCCTTTCAAGTTCCCGTTGCCAGCTGTCTTTGAAAAGAAATTTAATAAGGTATTAATATTAGTTTTGCTTATTATGTCTATATTGTCTTTACTGGAATAATAAAGCAGAACTTTTGATTGTAAATGTGAAGGTTGTGGGTACGATGCCCATTTAGAGGAATTAAATGTTGACAAGACAAAGCGCGGGGTCGAGTTCCGTTAACTCGAAATATCGCGAAAATTGGACGTATATCGGGATGTATAATATCGGAAGGATGTGTCGCGGACACAAACCTATCAAACGGACACCGTCGCACACGCCTAATTGGCGGTGAAGTTCAAAATTGTCTAGTACTAGTATTTTTGTAGTAGTAAGCGTTAAAGTCATCGTAAATCGTCAGGCGTTCAATGTAATACAGTATGGATAAACGTTGTGAAATGCAAAAAAACATCCTACGCCTGAAAGGTATGTTAATATTTTTTTTTAGGCGAGGGTTTGTAATATTTCAAGCGCTTCCATTCTGTATAAGGTTATGAAATTAGATAATGTACAACTGGTCAATCAATTCTATATTTAAATGCTATTTCCTAATAAGGTTGAAACTTCTTTTAAACATGAATAAACTAGTATACGTTTTAAGTTATTACACCTTTAACATTAGTATTATAATATTATGATCTCACTAACAACTATTCAGATATACAACAGTAACATATTATCTATTGAATGTTTCAGTTTGTTTCCATCTACGCCGCATATCTGTACGACTCTGTGAAGCTTTACGCGACCGCTCTACACACTCTTATTAGAGAAGAAACTGTTCTTAAAAATGAAACTTTGACTTATCAAAAGCTAATGAGTGTAGTGACGAACGGATCTCTTATTGTGTCGAAAATGATACGCATCACTCCATTCAGAAGTAAGTTTTTATTTTATTTAATATACTTTCTCACTTAAATGTTTGCTGTCTAGACAAAGAGCGCTGTTGCATTCCGCCACGCCACGCAATGTTTGGACCGTATTTGTCATGATATTTGTCATGTCACAAGGTTCTCCCCAACTACTCTGCTATATGCTCAATAAACCGCGACGTTAAAAATCCTTTTCAGATAAAATTCTCATTTTGAGTTTAAAAAATATTTCTTATTAATTGCTTATTTGTTAACTTATGATCTCTTACATTATACAATTAAATCATTCATTCATTCATTATTTGCGTCAATATATTTTTTTCATCAATTCATCATTCATCATTATAAGCCACATTATATTTTTTTCTATAAAAATAGTTTTTTAATGACATTGTATTTTAAAGGTGTATCGGGAATGTCAATCCGTTTGGACGAACGCGCGGATTCTGAGGGTAATTTCTCAGTGCTGGCGTTCAAACCGACTAACTTCACCGACGACGACAACAACTGTACGCATAGTATGATACCTGTGGGGCACTTCCAGCAAAGCGCACGCGAATTTCCCGTGAGTAGTATTGCTATTTTATATAGTAGAGAATATAAATAACTTCTGATAATACATATATACTTATAATTTTTAAAGACGTTTTTTTGTCTTTCCTGATAATTTTCTGAATAGGCTGTTAGCAGGTTTACACTCTTAAGCTGATGATATATGATGTAATACTACTTTTTGATAAAATCCATAGAATGTGGGTTCGATTTCCATTCAGGGGAATGAAATATTTAATATTTCCATTTTTTCGCTCTGGTGACAAGTTCCGCTGCTCAACACGCAATGCCTCCAGAAATTGGGAAATGGAAATGGAGCTAAAAAATTGAACATTAGGTTCCTGTCCTACCTAAAAATGTACATAAATGTAAAAAAAAAAGTTTAAGTTAAATAATTTTTCTATATTCTGTTATTACAGGAATACAAGCTAAACTCAAAATTGCCTATCGATTGGCCAGACTCAGTCAAACCGGAAGCTGAGCCATCTTGCGGGTTCCTCAACGAGAAGTGTCCAAAGGACGATTCACAAATAACATCACTTGTAGTGGCTGGGACACTAGCCGTGACACTGTTCTGTGCTCTCGTCGTTACTATCAGTATATATAGGAAGTGGAAGATAGAGCAGGAGATTGAGGGCCTGCTGTGGAAGATAGACCCTCATGAGATAGGTGGATATTTGAATAGTGGACTCGTTTGGTCGCCTAGTAAGGTAATTTTGCCTATTATATTATAATACGGTTGTACGGGGGATATGCTGTGAAGCTAAAAATAATATTTATTATATTAAAATATTTTACATAATTTATTAACGAGACTGGAGTGTCAAAGCTTTATACCGCACTCTGTACCAGAGCTAGGAAATAAAATGATTTGTTTGCGTTAGCTATAAAAATAAATATTTTCTCATATTAACAAGAAGATATTGATAAATTGTATTTTTTATGTTCACAGTTAAGCTTAGCAAGTGGTATGTCGTATGAGAGCAAATGTTGCACGCAAATATTTACATCGACAGCCCAATACAAAGGAAATGTTGTACGCATTAAGGAGTTGAAGTTCAGCAAAAAGAAAGTAAGAAACAAATATTGTCTATATTTCTAACAATGTTAGTGATTGATAAAGTTATTTTTACTTCTTCTACATAGTTTAATTGCTGAATATCATGATGGTTTTCTTTAGCGGAACGAATGAACAATGGCCCATTTGTATAAAGAATATTCCGATTTCAAATTTCTCTCACTAATTTTATTTTCTGACCGAAAGAACATGATTTCATATTTGCTGCGGTCGTAGATTAGCGGCACAGAGTCCTGCTGTAAACATGATGGTTCAAAGACATGAATTACTTTCATCTGGTAACATGACAAAGCTAGGCGTTAGTTCCGGCACTCGACGCGAAATGTCATAAAAATGACAGGTGTAGGTGTTAACACCTACTCTGCTATACACTGGGTTAGGGCGTGAAACTAAAAAAATATATATTTATGTATGTGAAATACTCTTTTGTATGGTCCAGGATATACCACGTGACGTGATGAAAGAGATGCGCCTTCTCCGCGAGCTGCGTCACGACAACCTCAATTCGTTCATAGGCGCAGTAGTAGAGCCTTTACGAGTTTTACTGCTAACCGACTACTGTGCCAAAGGGAGTTTGTATGTGAGTATCCATGTTGTACTGCCTTTTCCCCCTTTTTTTGAATTTTGGGAAGCTTCTTTGTGTTACATTTATTTACACTAACTTTTGTTGTTTTATAATGTTTAATTCACACGAATACTTTGAATTAGTGCAGTTTGAATTAATTCATCTTTGGTACATATGCATTTAATGTAATTACCGCTTTAATGTCTGTCACACGAATCAATTCAGTTCAGTTTTTAGTTTATGGCTATTTTGTATTGTCATTGCAGGATATTATTGAAAATGAAGATATAAAGTTGGACAAAATGTTTATATCATCACTGGTGCATGATCTCATTAAGGTAATATAATATTTAGATTTTTAATAATTTTGATTTTGACGTTATGATTAGAATAGATGTAAAAAATGGAATTCCTTATTCCATATAAACTAAATATCTTTTGCATTTTAAATTATTAATGATTACTTTTCGTTATTATAACTCACGTAATGTTACAAGTTAAATAAAGAAATAAGTTAAATATACAAAGAAATTTTGAACATTGGCATGGCAGGGGCATTGGCAAGTGTGTAAATGTAAACGCGACTGGTTGTGGGTTCAATCCCCACTCGACGAAATAAAATAATTTATGTATTAATATCGCTCTTGTGTCGAGGCAAGGCGTGGCATTGAGTTCCGCCACTCAACACGCAATACCTGCAGAATTTGGCGGAAAATAGGGCTCCCTCTGCTTCCCCTGCAGTATGCGGGATATGCGTGAAACTGATTTTATTTAATTTTTTATGAACTTGTTGTCAAAAGTTGTGTTGTATTTAATGCAAAATGTGCGCTGAGTTTTCACAAACTAAATGTGTTGTGAGTAATACGCGATACATATGACATGACCTGTATTTTTTATCTTTAGAATTTCCTACCTTCTTTGTTCAGACAATGCTTACAAAACATGACGTATCTCATCTTTTGTTTTCCTGTTACACTCCTATGATTAACGCAGCTATGTAGTTATATGTGCTTACATCTATTCTTAGGACTTGTTTGAAGTTAAAATATAACCGCCATTTCGACGTAACCGTTAAATATCAAGTTATTAACATTTACCACATAGTTTCAAAGGAGGACATTATAACGTGTGTTTTCTTTTCAGGGTATGATTTTTATTCACTCTTCTCCATTGATATATCACGGAAATCTCAAATCCTCGAATTGTGTAGTGACGTCTAGGTGGATGCTACAGGTAATAAGTTACCGATTTTAATATTTTTGTAATACTTATAATAATAAATAGGAATACTATGTCTCTATATATACAATTTTCCGAAATGAATGGATAATCCGAAATATTTTTTTTATTATACTTTATTTTTAGACCACTTATAGAAAATACTCATAAAAAAAACGTAATCGAATCGAAACCGAAACTGATATAATATTCCTATTATATCCAACATATTACATCTGTAACGTCTTTGATGATAAATTTGTAATTAGTTTGTTTTTTGTTAGATAACTGATTTTGGCTTACATGAATTGAAAAGCTGTGCGGAAAACGACTTTATTGGTGAACATCAATATTACAGAGGTATAGTAATTTTATTATTAAATATATGTTTTTTTAATCTTAAAATTTAAATATTTAATACATATATTTAATAATTTTAAGGCTTGCTATGGAAATCACCTGAACTGTTGAGACAATTGGACGATCCTAATTGTACGGTGGGAGGCACGCAGAAGGGCGACGTGTATGCCTTTGGAATTATTCTTTACGAAATAATTGCACGACGAGGCCCCTTTGGTGCCACTTCTTTGGAACCTAAAGGTAAAATTAAAAGATTTTCTGAATGAGAAACTCTTTACAAATAAATATATAATTGTGGATGATATATTACTGAAAGTAGAATTGTTCTTATTTATTTGATTAATCTTACACTGTATCTCGTATATACGAGGGTAGGCAGTGGGAACCTACTGGTAGGACACTCCGTTCCCCACGAATCGAATCAAACAGTTTTCAAATATTACGTGTTGAGTGGGGGAAACCAACACTGCACTTTATCTTGTTATCAGAGGGAATCAAAATAACTCATTTCCCTAAGTTGGAATCGAACCTGCAACTCACTATAACAAGTCGACATCCAAACTCACAACAAGCCGCTGTGTCGTTGCGTCACAATGGCCTCCTTTTTAATAAAAATAATTTTCCGTTTGCGATCTTCTACTTAATTTATATAGACGTTGCGTGTCTTGTTATCACAGTGAGGAAATGAAAAGAACTAATTCTCCCAAATACGAATCGAACTCATAACCGTCGCCTTTAAAGTTAAATAATAGCTTACTTTAGGTTGAACAAAATCGAAACACATACACTTGTATATACACAGAGATTGTGGAGCGCGTGAAGCGGGGCGAGGAGGCGTTCCGGCCGGACACGCGCGCGCTCGACGCGGACGAGTTCGTGCTGGACGTGATGCGCGACTGCTGGGCCGAGGAGCCCGCCGCACGCCCCGACTTCCCCGCTGTGCGGACACGCCTCAAGAAGATAAAGTCCGGCAAGTGAGTACGCAGTAAAATTTAGGACACAGTCGGAAAAAGATACAGATGTCGCTCACCTACCAGATATTTATCCCACCACGACCACAATCTTCAGCCATGAGGGACCGTCCATAGTGGGAGAGACTTTGTTTAAAAAAAATC
>DWNA01000319.1:0-26663 GCA_018249835.1 Heliconius besckei | reverse complement strand
ACAACCAATTCCTCATGAAGGTTGTCCGAAATTGTAGAGACGCGAAGATTGTCAGTGCGCGAACAACGGTTGCATTTCACTAATTTTCACGCAGAACAAATAAAAAATTCGCATTCACATACTAATTATTTTCGAGAGAAATTGCACGGCCAACGTTCGTAACGCGCATACGGATGGTTACGTAGAACACTAACTTGTCAAGTCACTAAGCAACGAAGTAGACGACCACACGCGGCGCGCGCAGTGAGAGTTGTGCCTTCCTCCGGCTGCGACTGGCCAGCGTGTCGCAGACCGCAGCCTGGCCGGTGAGCAGTCAGTGCCGCACCAGTCGCACTGGAGCGATGGAGACCGCGGCTGCATCCGCGAGATGCACATTGCACAGACCACCACCTGTGCAGTGGTGCACTACGGCCACGGTCACTCGACAGACGTTTGTGTACTTACATTACGTATAAACTGCAAAGTTACTATATAGGTATTAATGTAAATTTTCATAACATCATGTTAACATCGTATACAATTCGTAGGCGCAAAAAAAAATGGGAACTTTCAGTACGGTCAACAAGTCTTGGCCCTGAAGTTAGCTGCAGATGGCTGCGCAGATATGATGTTATAATTTTTCTTACTTTTGATTATTTTCTTCTCGAGTGAACAATACGAAAAAATCAGAAAACTTAACTTCAGGGCGGCCACGACTTGTTGACCGTACTGTACCTAATATGTATTTGAAAGCGAGGAAACGGCCGTCTGTCAGGCTGGCAGGCAATATTTTTTTAGTTTAGTTTGTATTAAAATATATATATCATACTGAATTAAATACAATCTGCAAATATATCTATGTATTAATTTGAGAGATACCACCGAAAATTGCAACTTCAAGTTGCAGTTCATAATTCGTAGACCGACGATATTTAATACGTGTTGAATACAACCCGAAATCAAAAATCTTTCAAAGTTATCATAATAATTTTAAAAAATGTTGATCTGGCAAACATTGCCAATAGCATAATTTTTAGTTCATAAATGCAAAAGTTATATATAAGTTATATACTAGTACCAAAAATTTTTTTATTTCATTTTTCCTCCTATAAATATTTGACGTTATCCTTACAGTTTTTTTTATAAGTACCCACTATTTATAAATTATTGATTTCATCTTCAAAGTATAAGTATAATTCTCTACTGGCACGCTCGGAACATCATAATCAAAGGACCATGCGTCCATGCCATACCATAAGTTAAAATGCTGGGTAATATAAATGAAGATTTAATTAGTAGAAGAATGGCTCTGGACTGTTAATCCTAATGAATCATTTGTCGTTTTTATCTACTAAAAAGTACTAAAACTAAAACAATATTCTTATTTGTATAGACTAAGCTACTATATAACTCTACAAGAATAAAACCAATGATATTTATTATAGAGGTTGAGTAACTGTGAAACTTCATTCACCTTCAACTTTGACGAAGTTTTGTCGATAAAAACTGCACAAATAAAAGAACAAACTCACTTTATCATATTAACGGTTTGTTGGACTTTAAAATAAAATTATATAACTTTTATAATATTCCTGTAATGTGTTGGAGGTTTATATAAGATTTTAAAAATAATCTAGATAAATTTCACTCATAAAGATTTGTATATTCGACATGAATTGGAAGATTGGTAATTTTACATATAAAAACAATTTAATTATCTTCATATATTAGTATTTTTTAATAAGAAAACGATATGGTGGTCCATATTTATGGAACTTACTCTACTTATATTATTTCAAATATACCTTATTTATTACATTATAATTAATAATTTATAAATAATTGAATACTTCATTAAATAAACCCATTTATGTATACAATAAATGTAGGCAAGTGAGGGGTTGTGAGGGAAACAGATGCTCATTCAGTTGCAGGCTGTTACTCTTGGGTGAGCACGAGAAGAGTTCGACACCGTACACTGTTAACCCCATTGCTTCTCTTTTTCCCACTTACTGTATAAGCGTATTGTCATCTCTTTTATCGCTTAGCTACGGTACTCAGGGTGCTGGTGTTGGTGCAAAGTTGTTTAGACGTTGTCATCGGCAACGGTAGTCCGATACATAGCACGCCACGCTGGAACATTTAGACGTGTTGAGGGTTTTCTTCTAGTAGTGTCGTATAAATTAACACATGAATTTTAATAGTGATGTTAAAAAACGCCGTCATCTTCGAGCACGTGAGTCTCATTAATAAATAGGAGTTTCTGCTTTTATTTTTGATCTTTCCACCTTTCAACGACTTACGGGTTTAAATAATCATGATTTGATATCTATGTAAGTACTGCTGAATATTATCAATTAAAGATTATTTTAATTTAAAACAAGTTAACTGTTAAATGAATGTATTTTTAGATAGAGCCTTTGAATTTTTTTTATAATTCCAATATTAAAAACAGTAAAGGACTGGAATATTAAATTTGTGAGTACGCAAATGATATTACGCAATATCATGAGATACTTATTGTAAATTAAACAATATTATTATTATTATAATTGGAGACTAGACTTGTCTCCAATGCAGGATATTACCTAGAGGCACCTGTATCTCCCAATTTGTTACCACTATATAAATAGAGTTTATAATTTACAGAGTGCTTATTGGTATTTCTATTCCATTATTTTTACATACCTATGGACTATGTTGGAATAGGTTTTTACGTTAATAGTTAATACACTAACGGAAAATCCTTCGTATTTACATTTAAAGAATACCCAAGAAAATTAATTCTGAGTAATTTATTTACCGATGACACGAACATACGTTTTTATGTAAACGTATACGTTTTTAAATACATATCGTGAACATTCAAGTTTTAGTTGCAATTGTACAATTTCTAACTATTATTCGTTAATATACCTATAGAGTTAAAAGAGTTTATATCTCAAAAAAGACATTTCTCGTAATGAGAATATAAAGTAAACAATTATTAAGTAAATTCTGATTAAACATATTGTCGTCTAAAAAAAAAGTCTGTCTGAAAAGTCGGATTTAGCTCAGTTGCATAAAAATTAAGCTAGATTTTTTAAATCCTCTGATAAACCTTTTCCCCCGAAACGAACCTGAGTAAGCTGATCTTAAAGACTCCCGAAATGTATACCTACTAAATATTTTATATTATTTTAAACTTTATAAAATTTAGGACGTTAACCTTTCGATTGTAATCGAACATTATCGCCTATAAGTTTAAATTTCAACGAAACAAGTTGGGTCATATTACAGAGGTTAATTAAGTTTTACACGCATAGTACTCCTAAGGCTGCGCTCCCACTGGAGCGAATACGATTAATTAGTTTATTGTAAATAAAAACATAATAATATTTACACGTAGATACATAATTTTGTACTGTAATATTTTAACCCTTACAATTGAAATGCCTTTTATTTTTTCCATAAGTAAAATTTAATGGTGGTTATTGAATTACATTTTGCTATTTTTTTGCAACATAACCAAAAATAAATATGTATATAACCAAAAAAATATTGTTGCAGGTAACTTTATTAGGACTCTAACAGAAACATGATATTTTCAAAAATATTTATCTAAATAAGTTAATAAATATAATGACGCTTATAGGCAACTTAAATCAAGAATTAGCGCAATCAAGTTCTGTGCACGATAGTGTTTCAATTTTGTATTGCTCGCACCAGTGGTCTAATAGTAATTTAAGACAGTGTAATATAAATCCAGCATCCAGGGATAATAAATTAACTAAATATTGTTATACGTGCAGAGGCAAAATAAGGAGTTATGGCATCACACCAAAAAAAGAACATTTTTTACCTATTGATCATTCTACTCCTAAAATAGAAATAAAACCTGAAAGAACGGAGGAATCATCCGGTCTTTATAGAAAATGTGGTAATGATCCTAATAAGTTAAATGATAATATTAACAAAAGAACAACATCAATTAATGATATAAATATTAGTAGCTTGGAAGTTACACAGTATATACCTACAATATCTAGACAAGTCGACTTGAACCTCTGTCACAAATATACTAGTGAACCCCATGAACAGCTTAATAATGACGTAAGCCAAAGAAGACTGAGGAAAAGCCTGAAAGGCATTGGATGTATTGTGAATTGGTCTCTGACTGAAAGTCCAAAAAAGAGGCGAACGCAAATACAAGCTTGCTCAATAAGTGTGATGATAATAGCTATAGTAGTAATTAGTTTGGTTTTAGTTAATGTTACTACATTTAATTTTAATCATATTAGAAATGATACAAGTACAAGTTCAGTGCCAATAGAAAATGTAAACATTAGTGAAAACTCCTCGGCTATTGTTAATTTTTATACAGATCTTACAGCCCCTGAAATAAAAACGATTTCAATAGCTGAAATTACTACTCCCACTATGCCTGTATTAACCACTACGAAGAATAATTCTGTACTTAACAATGTTATTTTAAAAATTCGTAAAAATATAAAGACTTATCCTAAAAATGATCATAAAAGACAAGAAAGTGTTGAACCAAAAGAATTAATTATAAACAAAAATGTATCTCAGAGATTTTGTTCGTGCCAAACAAATCAAGTATGCATGCTAGATGAAATAAGTGGAAAATCTGTCTGTAAGGACGCTGTGGATGTTGACGATCCAACAGGTATTGTACTCTAAATAACATATTATCCCATATACTCCCATATATGGGAGTTCAGCAACGTAAAACATTATAAAAATAATCCATCCATTCTAAAGAGTGACCGTAAACGCGACGGACTGTGAGTTCGATTCCCACTCGAACAAATTATATATTTAATATTTTCATTTACTCTGTCTGGTGCCGAGGCAAATCGCGGCCGCCACGCACACGCAATGCCTTCAAAATTCGGCAGAGGAATGGAGTGTAAAACAAGGTTCGCTCTGCCTACATTGGTGTGTGCGGAATATAGCGTGACGCTAAAACAATATATTTAACTTAATAATTAACATTTACTTTATGCCTGCCTATAAACATTAAAAATATCAATAAAATATTACAGGTTGCGGAGGGCTGTGCGCCATGGAAACGGAAGCTTGTTATCTGGTAGACAAAATTCGAGGTGTACGAGTGTGCCGCCTTTTGACTCAAGTGACTTGCTCATCTCACGATTGGCGGTGTCGTAATGGATTTTGCGTATCTTCAGAAGCTAGATGTGACGGTTACATCCACTGCTATGATCGATCAGATGAAATGCATTGCGGTATCAATATTCAGCCTTATATAAATAAATTAATGAATAATTGATTTATTTTATATTTGTAATAAAATATTTTTCTTTTTAGAATGCGATCTTACGAAGCAATTCCGTTGTGGACACTCTATATCATGCTTTCCTAATAAAAAAATATGTGATGGACTCATAGATTGTTGGGACGGTTCTGATGAACTTAACTGCACATTAGGTACGTAAAGTTTCTTTTTGAATTAAGTTACTCAAACATTTAATTTATAAAAATATTCACCATATAACGTAAATTATTGTTATACCGTTCAGTAGCCCACATAACCAGATTACGAGATTGTGCTCGTTCAAGACTAACGGGGCTTTTCATGGATTGTCTGTAATATGAAATATGTATATTATATATTGCGTATATTCTTACTATATTTTAATTATTATTGTAAGTAGTACCTACCTATTTAAGACAATGTTAATTATAACATGAAATATTTTGTTATCTTTTTTAGAATGTCCGGATAATCAATTCACTTGTACAAACGGTCAATGTATAATGTCATCGAGATTTTGTGACGGCTTAGCTGATTGTTCTGACAAAAGCGACGAACCGCAAGGTTGTGATGGAGCTTGTGGTACTCATGAAATGCAATGCAATAACCAAAGGTGTGTTCCACATGCCGTCCAGTGCGATGGACGAGACGATTGTGGGGATGGTTCCGATGAATACCAGTGTTCGTGAAAAAAACCTAATTTATATGTTGACCAAATTACCGTCTCTTTTTATTGTTGTTACATTAAATTATTTATTTTAATTTTTATATCAAAATAAAAATAAAAATCTGCATTTGTGTTTCATTGTTAAAATATTTAAATTATAAATTATAAAGAGAAAGTAAAGAAATATAAATTGATAGTCTATCGGTGTGTAAATAAATTGACTATACAACATGAATTTCCGGACTATTTAACGAAATTTTGGAATTTTGAAAATTGTTTGGTTGGCTACTTAACAAACCAAGAGTCAAGAGTAAGTATATTGATTACTGACCTTTCAAATTTGAGTCGCTGAAGACGCTGTTGCCATTTTGAATTTAATTAATTGCGCATAAAAAGTTACGCGAATGCTACTGCCTAATAGCATTAACGCCAGTTTCGATTAAAATTATAACAATCAATCAATCAATCTTTAAATGTCAATTAATAAAAACTCGTGTAATTTACCTGGGAAAGTAAATTTTTGATCAGCACACTACTTGCTACTACACTACTACGGTAAAAAAAATCTTTTAAAATTAAAATTAAATTTGATTTGGTTTAAATTTTACTTACGGTAAAACATGGTCTTTAACTAAAAAGACATAAAATAGTAAGCTTACCAAAGAAAATAAGTGAGTGAATATTTTTGTATAAAACTTTCATGGCTTTGTATCCAGACACCCCGCTCTACCGTAACTATTTTTTTTTTTTAATTTTGTCACATTATAAAACAAAAAATAAATCGTAACTAAAGTTGACTTATAAGACCTTCTTTCAAAATTTTACTATATGACAAAATAATAAAAAACTTATTTTATCAATAATATTATATGTGTACAATTAAATTTGTTTATAACCTATCATAACCTATGGTTCATTGCTATTGGCTTATATTCTACACTTAACGCAATTGCCAATTTGTAAACTTTGCTTCGTCGTCTACGACTTTCTGAAATTTGTGGAATAATTATTCTAATCGTCTATGGTACTATCTTACATTGATCTGAATTGCCTACAATACTGATTATATTTTCACTATTTAATAAATATATTCTTTTTGGTGTATATTAACATAAAATTGTAAACGTATTATAAAAATGGCTGACAGTGATGATGAGTACGATCGTAAAAGAAGAGATAAGTTCCGCGGTGAAAGAGGAACAGCGGAAGGGAGCAGCTACAGAAGCAGCGATAGACGGGAAGAAAGGAGTCGAGGCCGTGAAGAATGGAGTGAAAGGTAAACGTTATTTTATATTGTGTATACCAGTCGTTATTCAGCACCAGAAGAATATTTTTCGTGTTACAAATGATTTTCCATATATAACCTGTTACAGAACCCTCCCTCTACCTTTAGAATCCTCCAAATTTACAACTCCTGCTCCTAAAACCTTGAAGCGCTCTTTTCCTCACGCTTTGAGGTAATTTTTCAATTATTTATTGTCAAAAAAAATTTATAGAAGGTAAGCAAGTTAAACTCTTATATATGAAATTTTACATTGTATATTTTGATATTACCATTACAGAAAGTCAAACATTGCCCTTCATTTGTATAAGGAGTTTTATGCCAATAACACTTATATAAAATATAAACAACATATTCAACCATTTATACATAATGCTATAAAATTCCATCAGATCTCGGGGAGGCCGGTCAGGGCCTGACTACAGAGATTATCGTGGAGGAGCTAGCGCAAGCCGAAGCTACTCTCCAATAAGAGGGGAAGGACCGCCAACTAAAAGAATCAGACCAGATTGGCCGGTTGATGACAGAAGATATGGAGGAATGCCACATGATTCTTATGGGTCTTATGGCTGGGCACATGATCATTTTGGTCCACATCCAGCCCATCAAGGTTATGGTCAGCCAATGCCTCCTGTGCCTGCAAGGTAAGATTTGAGTATCAATTATTAAATTAAACTTTAAAAAAATAAAGTCTAAAGAATATTATGTTAGTGACATAAAACAATGGAATCACAAAATTTCAATATTAGAATATATTTTTTAGAATGTTTTGATATATAGTGCAGAATCTATTGATACTAACATTGTAAATTAAAAGTTTTTTAGGTTTGATCTATAATTTATATTACACAATGTCATTAAATTTGGTCAACATATTGAACAAATTTTTTGATGTGTACAGTGATTATGATGTTAGGGATGCTGTGCTGCCAATGGGTCCAACAGATGGGCCTCCCACAATGATGTCCTTCAAAGCATTCTTGGCTGCTCAAGATGACTCTATAACTGTGGATGACGCTATCCTGAAATATAATGAATACAAACTTGAATTTAGAAGACAGCAACTAAATGAATTTTTTGTTGCCCATAAAGAGGAAGAATGGTAAGATAAGAAACCTAATACAGCTCATTACTCGTAACAATGATAAAAATCTCAAAATTTATAAATACAACAAAGAGTACAGATTATTGGTATAATAACAATTCGAATAAATTTCTGATGTAGATAAATAACTTTATCAGTTTGCTAAAACTTAAAAGATTCTATACCATAACCAATTATAATGTGAAAAATAAAATGCTAATAATATATAAACACACCACTTAAGTTATGGTTAGAATTTTTTAAATGTGCAAATTTTAATAGAAAACTTTTTTCCCAACAGTCTACAGCATATTCAGATGGATTTGCCGGACATCATAAAGAGAAATAATGCAAACTTTATGCAAATGATAAGTGTGTAGCTAGTTATGATCGCGTTGACCCGTAGCGCGCAATGCTACGGGTTTCGTTTTTGTTAGGGGTAGGGTTTATATATTCCACAAAATGTGGAACAGGTGAGATTATGAAGATTTTTTAAATATTTTAAAGCAATATTAGTTTGTGTATTAATTTCACAGGTTTATTTTAACAGGTTTATTAGACCAAATTCCTGGGAGTGCATGGTGGATGGAACCATACCTGAAAAAATTCACTAAGAACACTAAATCTATAAATTTATTAAATGTTTTCTTTGGAAATTGGTCTTTCTTTCACACACTGTTTGTAGCAATATTAATCATAATATTTTAATGTAATAATTGCATTGCATTGTTTGTTTTATAGGTTCAAGATAAAATACCACCCTGAAGAGTCAGTGAAACGTAAAGAAGAGCAACTTGCAGCATTAAAGGTAACATATTCACTATGTAGACAAATAAAAATAGAAAAAAATATATTTATATAAAAAGTTCTTGTCTCTTGCCCTCACGCTCGAAAAGTCAATCTTATGGGTAGATTACAATAAAAGTGTTTGTAAGAAATTTCTTCTTAGACATAATATTAAATAACAAAACTTTTAGTATTAATAGGTATGTTATCAATGTTGGCCTACTGATAATGTAATTTAGTCTCTTATGTATGTAAAATAAAAACCTAGATTTAAAATATACACCATAGAGACTGTTGTTGAGAATGATTTGACTAAAACTGACAGTCATGAGTTCTATCCTTGTTCAGGTTATTATCATTTCCTGGCCCAGGGAGACAAAATGAGGTGTTTAGTTTTAATACATCTAAAATTGGGTCACACTCTAAATCTAAAAGATCTAAAAGTTTTTGAAGTGACTCCTCCTACCCTCTTCATATGGCAAAAAACGTGAAAACTGTTAAAAAAATATGAAATATATCTATATGTGTGGAACATTAAATTAGGTTTCATTATAGTGTAATAAAAAAGCGGCCATTTGAGATTCCTTTAATTTTGTGGTTTTAGAATCGCCTCCATGTGTTTCTTGAGCTACTTGACCAGGGGGAACTGGACAAGGTGACTGTGGATGTGGACAAGTCAGATAAGTTGATAAGATTACTCGACACAGTAGTCATCAAGCTGGAGGGTGGTACAGAGGAAGATCTAAAAGTTTTAGATGAACCAACAGCTGTGGAAATCACTAATGATAAACAAGGTAGAGGGCTTTATATATTTTCTTAATGCTCTTTTTATATATGCATATCTGGTAACATGACAAAGCGCGGCGTTGAGTTGTGCCACTCACCACGTAATATATCGAAAATTTTGCGGAAAGTAAAGAATGGAATGTATTCTCTCAGTGTATATATAGCATTAAGCTAAAAAATCGTGTTGGTTGACCACAACGTTGACGACGGCTTATTTTTTTCTTTTAGCAGAAATCAAACCGATATGGGTTTGGGCACAAATTTTATGTCAGACCAAGCTTAAACAGATGTTTACAGTTGAACGCTAAGCCGTTGCGCCGAGACTATCTATATAAATATTTATTTAATACTTCCCATATGTTTTCAGACAAAAATGACACTGAAAAGGCTGTTGTGATTGATGTAGATGCAGTGAAAGTAAAAGATGAAAAAGAAAATCCACCAAAAGATAAGGTAAGATGGTCATCATTTTTTTAATATAAAAATATATGCAAAAGACAGATCTTGTGGAAATGAACAAACACTTTACTAATGTTAACATTATTGTAACAAAATTCTACTATCAATTTTATTCCCACCATCACCTGTCTTTCTCCTTTTTATTTATCTACTGTTTCCATTGATGATGTGAAGAAGCATGTGCTGGCCATTAAATCCTATGCTGATACTTCTATTTTTTTATTTATTTTTCGTGTCGTTTTGCACCGCATTATGCCCGCACTTTTAGTCCTTCGGAAATCTGGTTGCATAGAAAAGATCACTTGTAGTGATAAGGCCGCCTTTCTGCATTTTGTCTTAAGAATGTACTGTATTTTATCTTTTCAAGTGTGCAATAAATACCTTTTATCTTATCTTATGTATATTTTCGATAATTACAAAAAACTTGTAATTGTAAGTACAATTTTGCAGTATAATATAACTGAAGAGGACTTAAATTACGAATATTGGATGATATTCAAAAAATAATGAAATAGAGACTCCAATGCGATGATTATGAGTTTGATTCCATATCAGAGGAATGAATTATTTTCAATTTCGCGCTTTGTTAAGACTAAATGCGGTGGAGATTTCCGACGTTCAACACGCAATGTCGCGAATATAGTGTGAAGTGAAACAAATATATTTTTCAGATACTATTAAAACAGTAGGTAATAAATTATACTTAAATTTATTTGTAGGAGAAAAACGACGAGGCTCCAAAATCGACGGCCCCACTGACAATGGAGATTGATCCACATCTCCGGCAGCTGCAAGAACAAGCGAAATTGTTCTCACGCTTCAATTCGGCCCCTGGAACAGAATCTGGACCAACTGAGACAACTGAAAAAGAACCACGTTTGTATTTTATTTCTTTTTTTAGATTCGCAGTGTATCCCGTACATAGCAGGGTAAGTAGAGGGAACCTATTGTCAAGAAACTCCGTTTCCCATTTTCCGCTGAATATTTAAAAGATTACATGTTAAGTGGCAGGACACAATGCCACGCTTTGTCTTGTTACCAGAGCAAGGAAAAAAGAATATTATTAATATAATTGAGCGTATGCCCACCCCAGAATGGTGTTGTGTCCATTCCAGTCATATTAAAGCCAAAAATTTACCATTAAAAAATAAAACAAAATCCATAAAAAGATCTGTACAAAGCTAAAGTTAAGACCCCTCGCCCCTGGAAAATATTCTCTAGATGCTGTCGCCATGGACACTTGTGAAGCTGAAAAAAAATCTATCCTACTACTAACTACTGTGTTTAATACACAAAACAAATTACTTGTGTAAAAAAGTACATAATGAAATCCCTATTAGCCGTAAATATTTATTTCTTTAATAATTCACAGCACCACCAGGTTCATCATCAAGCTCCTCATCATCAAGTTCGTCATCATCAAGCTCCGAAGACGAAGGTGAAACGGAAAAGCGGCACAAATCTAAATCGAAATCTAAATCTAAAACTCCTGATAAATCTCCTAAAAAGATAGAGCGTTCCAAATCTCCTGTAGAAAAAGAGACAGTTGATGAGAATAAAGAGAAAGATGAAAGCAACGACAAATCTGAGCAGTCTAATGATGTTGTTGTCGAAAAGAAGGAGTCTCAAGCTCTGCATAAAACAACTTCCATTTTCCTAAGAAACTTAGCACCAACTATAACTAAAGCAGAGGTTGAAGCTGTAAGTGCTGTTGTATTTTTTAAATCTCATTAAGTATTCTGTCACCGGCCATATAGGAAAAACTTTGATAAGAAAATTAAATTTAAACTATTTTATGATTTTTCTGAATACTGGGGTACCTAAGCTATCTCAATTGTACATTTTAGTTTTTTTTATAATAATCAGCTTCACGTGTGTGTATGATTTAGATGTGCAAACGCTACGGCGGGTTCCTGCGTGTGGCGCTGGCGGACCCGCTGCCGGAGCGGCGCTGGTTCCGCCGCGGTTGGGTCACCTTCCGCCGCGAGGTCAACATTAAGGATATATGCTGGAACCTTAACAATATACGGGTGACTTTTATAAATAAATACTTTGAACTTACCGACAAATTAACCAGGAATAATATTTTAGTTCACATGCTGCAGAGTAAAGAGAGAAGAGATAGGGTCAAGACAGACTATTCTCATCTACTATCTAAGATAATATAAAACAATTGTTAACAGCTGCGCGAGTGCGAGCTGGGTGCGATCGTAAACCGCGACCTGCAGCGACGTATCCGCGCGGTGTCGGGGGTCACGCTGGAGCGAGCCGTGTTGCGTGCGGACGCACGCCTCGCCGCCCGCCTCGCGCACCACCTCGACGCGCGCTCCCGCCTCTGGGGCGACGCGCACCACGCCCCTGCCCACGCCGCTGACGTAAGTACCACTAGATAGATAGATAGATTTTCAAATTGTATATTGTGATGTTAAAAGTATACTTTATTTTACTTTTAATCACAGAATTTCAGCTTGAATTCCAAAAATCCAGTGCTACACAAGATTACAGAACACCTAATAGAAGAGGCATCAACTGAAGAGGAAGAGTTGTTAGGGCTAGAGGCGTCCTCAGAGTCTGTGAACCAAGAACAGCCCGACCCGGAGCTAGTGCGTGTTCTGGATCGCCTCGTGCTGTACTTGCGTATAGTTCACTCAGTGGATTACTATAATCACTGTGAATATCCCTATGAGGATGAAATGCCTAACCGCTGTGGAATTATGCATGCACGAGCTGGAGCACCTGCTAATAAGGTATTCATATTTATATATCAAACAGAGTATACTAATTTATTATCTTGTTATACAATTGTTTATATTAAAGCATTTTATTATTTTTCTTTAACTTGACCCTGCATCCCAACCTTGTGTTAAGACACTGTTCTCACTTTCAACCTAATTTTTGAGTGGCAGAAGTCAACACTGTGCTGTCTTTTTACAGGAGCAACAGAACAGGAAAATAAATAATCTTGACTGGAAATCGAACCAACAACCATTTACAGTCAGTTGCTGTGCCGCTGCGCCACATCAGCCTCTTATTATTAAATTATTACCCCATAACAATGTTTATATTTAGGTAGTTATTTATTATTTTAATAATTCCAATTCTTCTCAATAGCCCACTCAACAAGAAGTTCAAGATTATATCAAAACATTCCAAGGTAAAATGTCAGCTTTTCTCCAAGATGTTAAGCCATTAACTGATGAAGAGCTGCAGAAACTTGGTATTAAGGTAATTTGTTGCATGATTTTGTAGCTTCACCGTGTAAATCTTAAGTTAAGACACTTTGTTACTCATACTCCGCCTTTTTTTCGAGATTAGAGATCATTGCGTGTTTAATAGCAGAACTCTGTTAAAGACATGAAAATGATTCATTCTCTTAAGAAAAACTCAATTCATTTTATAAAAAACATTCCATCTAAGAACCAAATTCCCACTGCATACTAAGGCGAAAAGTTGTTTAGTTTATTTATATAATAGAAACTTCTAATATATATGTTTCAAGTTACTTTATTTGATATATATTGTTATCATTGACTATTTTCCCATATAATTAATTGTTGTTTAACTTGTTTTACAAATTATAAAAAAAAATGTATTCAATTTTTAAATATAATGTAAAAATATATTAGGTGTTACATTTAATACAAAAATACATGATTTGATTATCTTATATTCAACAAACATATCATAATATTTAAGACATATGACATTACTGCTTTAATTTTGTCAATCCAGGACCCAGATGCAGAAGTGGAAAAATTCATACAAGCCAATACACAAGAATTAGCTAAAGACAAATGGTTGTGTCCACTTAGTGGGAAGAAGTTCAAAGGCCCTGATTTTATTAGAAAGCACATTTTTAACAAACACGGGGAAAAGGTATTTTTTTTTTGTTATATAAAGTATCATTTAGTTTATTATAAGGAAAATAACAAAACCTACTCTAAAAAGTGGTAAAAATTCCGATCATCTTATAAAGATAATAACTGACTATAAGTAATGACTTACATACATTACTTATAGTCAATTATTATTGATAATTGTAATAAAAATTTCATTAAATATTAATGATTTTAAATCAGTCCATAAATTTATTCTCATTAATTTTTATTTTCATGTAAAAAATAAAAGTGAATATGTTTGTTTTTTCACAATATACACATCATTGGGAAAAAAACCGAACTATGAAATAGTAGGAAAACTTATGATGATTTTTAAAAATATTTATTATGGTCACAAGATATTTTTTCTAGAAATATGCTACAATCATTTCATACACTCACATTTTTAACATATACAAAATGATGTGCATGTTACAAAAACTTTTTTTTAATATCAAGTTACTGCAGCGGATTCTAAAAAAGGATACTTTTAGGCCATATTTAATATATTTTGTAAAACTACCGAATTATGTATAAGCGATCGCATCGACGATTGAGTCGACGACAGGTCCGGGCCTGCTGAAACCAGGACCTTATCGATTCCTATAGGTTCTGAATAAGCCAATACAATATAGTTACCGTTATACACTAGGTGGACGAGGTGCGCCATGAGGTGTCGTACTTCAACGCGTACGTGCGCGACGTGCGACGCCCGCAGCAGCCCGAGCCGCCTGCGCGCGCTCCCCCGCCCGCCATGTACGCCGCGCCGCCGCACCCGTAACTACACTAGATTCATTTTTACATTTTTTAAAAAGTGTTATTCCAGCCATACTTAGAAAAGTAAAATGCTTTATTAGATAAATAAAATATTATGTAAAAAAAATTTTAACAAGTAAAGTGTATTACACTGTTCAAGAATATTTAGAAGATAAGCATGGAATTAATGTCTATTGAATGTAATGCAGGATAGCTGCCAACTAATGTAATAGATTGTACCATTGATTTTGAAAAGAGCGACTGTTGAGTTTCTTGCCGGCTCTTCTCAGCAGAATTGCCTTCCGAACCGGTGGTAGCTTTTTGTTCATATGTTCATTCGACGATTCAAAAGTGCTTATAATAACTGCCTATTTAAATAAAGAATATTTTGAAATTTGAATTTGAATAAGGTACCATTACCGTGGTAGGTTCCAAGAAGATCGGGTTCAAATTACGCAACATTGTTTTTTTTATTCGTTTTCTAAAATAGTTCAAAAAAACAGCTCAAGGGCCGTTCATAAATTACATGATCCGTTAAGGAGATGGGAAGAGGTCGACGAAATGTAAAATTGTGACAGGAGCCTTCTCCTTCGCCTCACACGAATTTTATGATATTTTACCCTTGTAAAATATCATAAAATTAGTGTGAGGCGTTCGTAATTTGTGGACAACCCCGTATGTTATTTGCGTCATATAATTATCTTATAATTTGGCAAGAGAGAAATAAGTTGCAACAAATCAACAAGAATTTCGACATCGCTTCATCACTACGTATGGCGTGATTCGTGGTCAGAGCGCTCGGTTTCCAAGAGGCACGGGTCCCACATACCTTCAAATAGTTATATTTTCGAAAAAATATTTTTCCTTGAGTGTAGAATAACACTAAAAATGTGAAAATTATATTTAACATTATATTGAACATATATGTGAACAGGTACAGTGGTGCGAGTTCCGGCGGCGGCGGTGGTGGCGGCCGCGCGTGGGGCTGGGGTGGCTGGGGGCCGCTGCAGCCGTACGCGCCCCGACACCCACGCTTCTCACGACCTAGGTATACTTCATATTTGGAACGTTAATCAATTACAGTAGAAACTCGAAACTTAAGAAATTATTAGAAAATACATTTGCCTAAATATAATCTATTGTTAGAAATCGTAAGCGGTTAACGTTTTTTTTAAACACATATTGTCTATATGTGTCTAAATTATTCGGAAATAGATTCTATGCAATTGTAATAAGTGATATGTATTACTCAATACTTATTACAGTACTTCATACGAGTTTCCTTTTCCTAATCGTGAACCCATATAACTGGTAATCGAGTTTCTCTTGTTATATATCACAGATTAATTATATATTTTTCTGTTTTTAATTAACTGGTTTGATATAGAGCACTAAAAGTATCATCACATTGATTTACCTTCATTAATAAATCAGTTCTAATTATTTATTATACCTTTAAATGTTGCTATATTTAAGTCAAAAGTGATAACAGTGCTTTAAACAAGGAAAAACTATTTTGTCTGTTATTTTTTGTAGTCTTTTAGTTTAAATTACTATGCCTTAGTTTAAAATAGCTATTTAATTTTTTATATGCTTTATATTGCTTATCATTGGTGCTAATATATGAAGTAGTATATTTTAAACTGTAGTAATAATGTATAAATAGTGCATATATTATAATGATTATTTGTCCACTTGTAACATTTTTTTTAATAAGTATTTTATAAATACATAATACTCGTATATGTATAAAATTTTTAGCTACTTCATTAACAAAAAATTCTTAAACTGAGCGGCTCCTTTACAACTTTTTTTACTATAGGAAGAATTTGTATTGTAATTATCTTTTGCCTCTTTAATAACGAGAAGAGCAATAAACATTTAATACATAGCAATAAATTTTCCACGCAGAATTAAAATTATATGAGTTACTGCTCCTTTCTATGGCAGAAGCAATTTATTGGTCACTATAATGTAAAATCTCTGGAATTCTCATATAAAATAAATTAAATAAAATGTTATGACCTGGTTATAGTGTTAATAAAAAATAATATTATTTAATAACGTACGTAGTAGGTGCAGTGACTTATCATATACATATCACATACTTGTCATCACCAAATATGGTTAGACATAGTGTGGCATTGGACTACTTTTAATTGGAATTAAAAATATATTTTTTATATTTAGAATATCAATTTTGCCTTTCTCACTCTCCTAGTTTTTAAATCGAGATATTTTTAACAAAAAAAAATTGTGGACATAAAATATCTGTAAATATTTTTTAATTTCAGCTACTCCAAACATAAAAATATTTATTCTTTTAGTGCAGCAGTAACCTGGCCTATTATTAACTTAGACGTTTTTTTTACTTATGATTATAGTTATTAGTGTATCAAACAAACATTATTCGTAAAAGCTTTTAGTATGACTCATTTAAACGTCTTGAAAATTGAATCGATGTGTTTTGTTCACATTTTACATGCATACTATCGCTCACCGTATTTGTATTTTATATCCATTATTCAAAAGCTTTGAGCCTGTCTCGTTTGTAAGTTATTAGAACGTAAAGTTAACCAAGGTTTGTCAGTATATACGTATCTAGTTTAACTTTGGATATGACGCACTCTTTACTTTAACATTCCCAGTCATTATTGCTTTATATATTATTGTTATATTCATAGTTTGTTATTAATATGATATTATTACATATAATTTTAAAGTATTAATAATGTAATTTTTTTTGCATACACATTTTTTATTTGATATTTGACCTTTGTCAAACATAAAAATATTATATATCACTCCGTCCTTAATTATTTGTAGCCTTATATAGAGCACTAAAAAGTGTGTTTGGTTGGTTTGCCCTCATAAATAACGCAATTCTAATTAATTAATTGTAGCCTAAACCTCGCGTATCTGAGTGGCAACAACGATCGCAGTGCATAAAAAAAAGGAGAGAAGCTTTTATTTGTAAAGTTTTATTACCTTTTTAATAAACGTCGTATATATGTATCTTGTATCCTTTACATTAAGAATATCTGAATATTACAAATTTTATCTTTTGTTAAAGTTATATCTAAGAGATTTCTATATCATACTTTGTATGATATATACAATTAATATAATATTTGCAGAAAATAAAAAATAATTTAATATTTGATATTAAATAATAAGATGTCCCAAAAAACTTTATGTATATTCATTCTGTCTTTAAATGCTTTCGATATGTCATTCAAGGAAGAGACAATAACCCAACCCACCATTCTCGCGTGACCTGCTTTATACACGCTAGTTTTGTATTGCATGACCTTAACATTTGCCTAATCAGATACATTGTTTATGCGCTATTTAATTTATTTCGCTTTGTGTTATTAATTTAACACCAGCAAGCCTTAATATTATTACATTTGTGAGCTTTCTAGTATTGTTGTTGAGTTCGTAAATAATTTGCAGGGAAAACGTCGATCGGTCCCGGCCGATAATTGCTTACAACGATCTCGACTTCCCGGAAAGTGGCGACATTTTTTAAGACTTTTTGAAACACCATGACGGACACGAATGCATACATATACAATAAATTTATCTTCTTTTATAATTTTCTCTTATCTTCTATTATTTGAGGTTCCTTAAACGAACCAGGTGCAAAATGTATTGACTCTATAGATACTAATATCGGAAAAAAAATATTAGGTATTCTAGACCAAATTTATAGCTTTTTGTCTTAAAATTGTAAAATGTTAATTGTATAACTAATTTATATATAAAATGAATATATTGTTAATAAAGATGATGTAGTGCCTATTGTTATAATAAATACCTATGCAAAACTTAAATTAAATTTTAAATATATAAAAAAACTAATACACAATCATGTATAAGAAGTCTATAATAAAGTGTCCGTAAAACGTTATCTCTTTTTATTCCTTATTTCATATAACCCAAAATCCTTCCGCTTTCATAACTCCATTCTATTCAAGATTATTATGCCCTTATTTGTCGGGAACTTATCTCCGGGAAGCTGAGATTTATGTCATACTTACAGTTGATTTAGCAAGTGTGATTGTGAGTGTTGTTACATTTGACCGTAAAACTAAAGTACATATATGATTGGCCACTAATGTGGTTGGTTGTTGTTAAAGGGG
Source organism: Heliconius besckei (assembly GCA_018249835.1). NCBI lineage: Eukaryota > Metazoa > Arthropoda > Insecta > Lepidoptera > Nymphalidae > Heliconius > Heliconius besckei. The sequence goes on along the minus strand of DWNA01000319.1, from coordinate 7,563 downwards.
CGGCGGCAGCGACTACCGTCCCGTCATACACTACCGGGACTTGGACGCGCCCCGGGATCCGGACGAGTTCATTTAACTACACACAACTGTGAAAACTATATGAAATGTCAAAGTGTACTTTTGTATGTACTATGTGTTTAGTCGTTTAAAATTCACAGATTCAAAATTATTAGGATACAAATATTTTATTAGTAGGCACTGGAAATAAAAATATGTTGATATATAAGTAGTTTGACTTTACTACAGCCCAACAAACAAAAAATATTGAGATGATCTTTTAACATTTGTATTTAGTAATAAAAAATATAGTCTATTTCGATACCAGTTATAAAAAATCTATTACAATATAAAAATGTTGGTTGTAGGATTTTTTTATTTGTCCTTTTATTCTTTTAGTATCAAAGTATTAGAGATTTAATGAGTATAATAATGAAAATTTAAAGCTAACTTATTCAGGAAATTATAAATAGGATGTTGAAGTGATACACCGAATTGTAAATTGTGGTTATTTAAATTATATAAGGTAAAATCCAAATCGTGCCACCTTTCTATTAATGAGCAATAAGAAGCCTTGTACCTACAGTGTTCTCCGAAATATTGTTCGGAAGGTGAAGAGGAAAACAATATTTATTTATGTATTGAGATGATTATATACTGTTTATGTTGATATGGCCTAACTTACATTTTTCAACAATAATTTAAATTGATTATTGTTTTATATAATTTGCAGATAAGTAATGATTGGGACAGAAAGGCATAAGTAAGTTGTGTTTGTTTGTCTAGTTTTCTATACATAAATATTTTAAACCCTAATATAATTGTTAAAAGATATAAGTAAGAAGTTTCAATTAAAAAGTCGCATACCTTCCTGATTCAATGAGAAAAAATGTTACTATATAAAACTACTATTCATTCATAGCTCGGAGCAATAATAGGAAACGTTAAATCATTACAGATATAATGTCATATCCTTTACAAGTGAACCACTCAGTTGTTAATCCTTGACCTATAATTAAACGTTTAGCGTTGAGTTGAATCGGAGAATAATATTTGTTATTATGAACAATTTAAGGCTTCACCTTATTTTATTTATTATTATTTATTACTGTAAAATGGAAAATTGTGCCAATATTTTACAGTAATCATACCACTTAAGTATATAATATGTTTTATGATATATCTTATAAACACTTATATAATGGAATGTGAGGACTAAAAGGATGTGCTACCCGGATGTGTGAGTGTTAGGTACACCGATTACTCCATGTATTTTTATATGCATACTGCCTTCTCACGACATGTAGGTGCCAAACGCGTGTCTAACAGCGTTTGTACGGTTTACTTTGTATGTTCTAATAATAATAATTGTCAAATACCTATATGTAATAGGTAGATAGGTAAAATGCAGATCCGCTTGCGCGATATTGTATTATAATTAGGTAGTATTGCAATTTACTCAAACAAACACTACAGATAGTCTAAAAGTCCGCCATATCATTTTTTACACGATTTTGTGGAGTCCAACCGTGACATAAAAATGTAACAAAGTTTAAAAAGATTAAACTCACTTTTTGTTCATTAAAATGGACAAGTCATCAATGATATGTACCATCTAGCTAATAATAAATTGTGATAGAAAAGCTATTGTCCAAATACTTACCTGGTGTTGGGCGAAAAGAGATGCTTTCGCGTTGGGCGGTGGAATTTAATGCAGCAAGAGAATTGAAAATTATTTTAATATAACTGTGAGTGGAAATATATCTCATTTAGTCAATTTATTTTTGCTTTACGCTGCATCCCGCACACTACAGGATAGGCACCGGGAACCTAGTGTTATGGCACTCCGTTCCCCACTTTCCGCCGAATTCTGAAGGAATTGCGTGTTAAGTGGAGAAACTCAACGTTGCATTTTGTCTTGTTACCAGAGCGAGGAAATAAAGATATTAAATATTTGATTTTGTCGAGTGGGAAACGAACCCACAACCTGTCACGTTTACAGTCATAACTCAACGCAGCCCGTTGCCCGTTGCAGAAATAAAAATAATTTAAAAGTAGGTAACCGTTCCTTGTTTCCCCTACTCAGAAGTACTATGCGACATGATGGCCTCTAATTTTTCATGAATAAATAATCTTCACATATTTAGTAAATATGTACTTATATAATCTTTTTAGGGTACCGTGCCTCAAAAGGTGTAAAAGGAATCCTTATAAGATCACTTTGTTGTCGGTCTATCAATATAATTTGTCTCGAGATTGCGTGGAGATATCAAACTGAAATTAATATCAAATCAAATATTGATTGATATACCTAGATATATGGTAATTTGAATCCCAGAAAAAATCTAACTTCTAAGTCAACACAATCAAAATATTGCATCTTTTGATGCATATATACCTACATAGATTATGCTGCATTTTGTATAAAAATAACGCGTAATCAAAACCTATGGAGCACTTCTCGTGGACCCACAGCCATGAAATTTCATACGAAGTGAGAACTTATATTTGTAGTTCATTGCATAGAAAATTAGTGCATATGCCCGCAAACTTAAGTTTGTCAACTAAAGCAGTTCGACTTTCTTTTCCCAGTCGATCTACAATCCTGAAATTGGTGCGGAAGCCTCGATGCGCGTGTCCGACTCACACTTAACCAATTTTTTTTATAATGGTACCAACGATAAAATACTTAAATACGAAATACGAAATACGAAATACGAAAAAAAAAAATACTTTACAAATTTAGGTAAGCATCTAAACGAGGCCGGCTTAGCAACAATCCGAAATCTAAGTTGATTTGTATCTCTATCACATTAATAAACCACAACATTATCATACCATTGTAAATAGCATTACGTACATTACACGGACAAAGTATTTTCCAACGAGTGTAGCTAAGGCTAAGTTGTGAGAGAATTATAATAAAAAAAAAACATGAGTAATAATTTTGGCGTGGTCGTCTCAAAAGACATTACTATGCGTATGAGCGGAGAAACCAGCGTCAGCGTCAGAGGCACGAGCACAAGTTCAAATTCGCAGTAAACGCCAACAGGTTTTTTTTGTTGAATACAGAAGTGTCTATTTGTGTATTGCTTTATAAAGGCTGGCGGCGGCAAAACAATAACATTGTGACCGCCGAGCTTCTCCGAGATGGAGCTCTCGGGTGTAATTGCATTTGCCCTTGTGGGATTAGTGACCGGAACTCCTTATGGATATGGTGTTAAAAGTGGAGCGTTAGCTAAAGGTCAGTTAGCCTCAAATATATAATTGCTAGAGTATTGCAACAATCAGTAAAATATTTACATTTATTTTACTATAAAAAAAGAAATATTTACATTTATTTAGAGAATTATTGTATTTTATTTAGATAAATTTAAATGTTCATCTAAAATCAATAGGTCACTCGTTTAGGATAAACATTATTAAAATAAAATAATTCTCTAAAATACGTAATAATATATATGGCTATAATGTTATACCTAATATAAAATAATTTAGTAACAAACAAAGAGAAATAGGTAATTGTTTTAAGATATTGTGTAGTTCACTTATTTGATTACATCATTATGTTATAATTAATTGAGGCCTGTCGTGGTTCGATTCCCACTAAAGTAATTGAAATGATGAATATTTTCATTATTACTAATCTGTTTAGAAGGCAAAGCGCGGGATTGAGTTCCGCAACTCAACATGCAATGCCTCCGGAAATCGGTGGAAAGTGGGAATATTTCCTGATGGGAATAGAGTGTCTTTGCTAAAAAAAAATATTTCCACATAAATAATCTGATTTATTTGTTGTTATATTTTTTAATGAAACAATTTTACTATACTTTAATATAGGCCTGAAATGTTTTTATGCAAATTATATATATATTTTTAAATATCGACACGAGTGAAATATAAAAATAGACAAATCGCTTATTATCAAAATCATAGCTGCACCTACTTATATATGAGTTATATATTTATCTGGTTGTTCCTTCTTATGTATTAAGGACTTCTCAATTGTTATTTTGCCAATATTAAAATATGCCTCCAGAATTCGGCGGAAAGTGGGTAGCGGAGGTGACCCTAGGTTCCCTCTGCCTACCCTGCTGTGTGCAGGATACAGCGTGAAGCTGATTTAATTTCTAAATATAACATTGTTACTTTCCAACAAGAAGATTTTTATTAACAAGTAATAATTTTGTAAAATGTTTCTTTTTTTAGCCGAGGCTAATGCTGGAGCTGGTGCTTTCGGTGTGGCACAACCTATTTCTTTAAGTGTTCCAAGTGGTACAGGATTTACAGGAAGTTTCTCCAAGTCCTCCTCCTCAAGCTTTGCATCATCAAGTTCTAGTTCAAGTTCTAGTTCGAGTTCATTCACTTTTAGTGGTGCGGGTTCTAATGGAATACCTGGCATCGGATGTCAATCTGGTGGATGCAAAAATAATGGAATTATAGCTCCCTCTTCATTACATGATTCAAATAACGGAATTCAAAATGGAGCTTTTGCTTCAGGAGTGGCTGGAGCAGTTGCAGGATCATCGCTGTCACAAAACAATGAAAAATGCTCATCGGGAAAATGTAATTTAAATGGCAACTTACAATCCCAGTCTCAATCAGTTTTACCTTCAAACAATAATGACTGTGCGTCCGGTCAATGTATTCCAACTTTCTCAGGGAATATACCAAGTAAGGATGGATCTGACCAACAAGTTCTTAATAATGGTGACTCTTATAATAAAAATTCTGAAAATAATGAAAAATCTGCTTACGAAGGATCTGATTGTTCTTATGGAAAATGTGATTCAAATGCAATTTCTAACACGGCCTCATCAGGAAACGACCACGATATTTTCATTCCACTTTCACCTTCTTCAAATTCTGCAGGGACAAAACCTCAAAAACCTTCAGTATTTTTAAATACTCCTAGTTTTGGACCTGCATGTACAAGTCATAACTGCAATCCAGGCGATTCATATTCTAGTGGCAAACTTCCATCCAGTTATAATGTGCCTATACTTGGCTCAAATCCAAGTTTGTCCAATAGTGATTCTTCTTCATCGGTAAATCAGGGATCTGCAAATTTGTATCAACCAAGTTCTCCAGCGAAGTTCCCAGCTACATCTCCAAGTTGCACTGAATCGAATTGCGGTTCGTCAAATCCACACGCTCCAATAATTCCACAACAACCTTCGTCTTGTAGTGGTCCTTATTGTGCCGGACATTCCGTAAGCAATGACGTCTTTAATTCAAATAAACATATAGGCTCATTGATAACTCAGGAAGATAACAAACCTACGAAGATAAGTACTTCCGAGCAAGGTCCAAAACAAGAACCTAGTAGTGTTTATATTAATTCTTATGATGATAATAATAATAATTATAACAGTGCGAGTCCATCACCTAACAATATTCATTTAAATTCGCATCCTAGCCAACCGTCTATACAATTAAAACCTAATTTAGGATCACAAAGTGTTTCTACTCCAACAGACTCTGGTTCTCTGAATGTCCCTAAACAAGACACTCCTAATTATGACAATGGATTTGGAAGTTCGACTTTAAACAATAATGTGCATGGTTCTTTATCAACACAATCTAATTTAGGAACATCATACTCTAACCCAAAATTACAACCTGATTATTTACAAAAGGGACCTGGATCCATCAATTCGAGCAATGATAATTCAGCTCATGTACCTACAAGACCAAGCATAGGCAGTGTTACAGCTGCTCCTTATCCTACACATATAACTGCCTCCTTCCTCCCAAACCAAGGAATTGCTCATATTCCTAAAAATAATGGAGATATTAATGCACCAAAAACATCGCCTCCCAATCATAATGTCCCTGTGTATACTGGTGGTTTTGGTGGTCCAAGTGGAGCTGTAAATGGAAACATTGGACTCGGCTCTTCTGTTGCATCTCTAGGTGTTAATAAACCATATTTTAGCGTAACTTTACCTGCCAAAGAATCACCTATTTACACTGGAGGCTTTGGCGGACCAGCTGGACCTATTGACGCAAGTTTTCCAGCTAATACAAAATTTACTCCAAAACCGGATACTGTTTCATCTAGTGCACCCAATTCACAAAGCAACAGTTATGGGAAATTACCACATTCTTCAAGTCAGCCTGAAATTATATCAAAGCCAAGTGTTAGTTTAATTCCTCCGGTTCATAATCCATCCACGAATGTACTACCAGCAATGCCTGGCTTATTAAATAATGATGACAAAGCAAAGCTGCCATCATACTCGGGTGGTTTCGGTGGACCAATAGGATTGCTAAAGCCAAATGAGTACAATTTACCAACAAAATCAGATTCACCAGGATCAAGTAGTAATAGTCCCTTACCTTGTAATTCTGAAGCTTGTGGTACCAAGGATAAAAATGAAGCGACTATTGGAAAGTCCGATGGTTCCATAAATACAGCTTTCGCTTCAGCATCTGCATCGGCCAATGCAAAAGCAGTCGCCTACTCGGGAGGATTTGGCGGTCCACCAGGTTTTTTAAGACCCTTCGATGACAGAAAGCACTCCAAAGCTAGTCATACTAGTGGTATTATTGAGACCCCACCTGGATCTGATAGTCACGTACCTACAAGTGATTTTGGCCTAAACGACAAACCCGTAAGCCCTTTTAACCATCAATTTGGAGCACAAGCAAATGCTGGTTCTCAAGCGAATGCAGGTGCACATGCAAATGCCGTTGCTTTCGCTAATGCCGGTACATTCGGTGCTCATCCAGGTATCAGCATCCCTGGATGCAGAACTGGCTGTGAATCTGCTTCCAATCATGAAAATGGAAACAGTTTTGTCCATGGTAACAGACAAGGTACTTCAGGAACAAGTGGATTGAACGCTATGTCTGGCGCTTTAGCGGCTGCTCAAAGTATCGCAGGTGCAAATGCTGGGAGCTTTGCGGCGGGAAGAAGTTTTGCAAGTAGCTCAGCATCTGCCCATGCAACTGCAGGAATCAAAGGAGGTAAATAATATCAATTATTATAAAAAGTTTAAAAAATTATAAACACTTGTGAATATTGATATTGAATATTTGTTGTTGTTTTAATTTGTAATGGTTACATATATATATGAGAATATCTAATGTCATTGTATATGTAACATCATATTATTGATTGGTACCTTTTTCTATATTTGCCTTTTTCGCTTTGCCTCAACACCAGAGCGAAGAAATGAAAATATAAACGTACATAAATATTTAATTTCTGCGAGTGGGAATCGAACCCACTACCATCGCGTTACAGTCACACCCTTGTGCCACTGCGCCACGACGGCCATCATTAAATGGATGTTAATATTGTTTAATCTTTCCAGGTTACGGAAAATAAACATCAACGAATTTACCTAATTAACACAGAAGATGTAGGCGATCAGCATTTAACGTTTCGAAACAAGACTATTATAATTTTTTGATAGCAAGTTTTAATTAAATATTTACTTGTGATATATTTCATGTGAGATAGATATAAGCATTTATTTAGAAAGTATGTAATAAATATTTTTATAAATATACGAGTATATACTTAATGTACAATGGATATCTACTAGATATTTCAGA
>DWNA01000318.1:0-26699 GCA_018249835.1 Heliconius besckei | reverse complement strand
TTTATGTAATTATTTGCTGCTTATAATTAATTTATCTCAGTTCGGTTATCTATACCGATGTTATACACTTAAAATATCGTAATTTTAATCATTTGGGATTTTATTTAATATTGTTCGCAAAAATTTAATATAGAATATAATTATTTAATATAGAAAAATGTTTAGTACGCGCGCACGGCAAACTTTAGGTACTTTTTCTAATATTAAGAATTTCTTTTTGTTACTTTAACTCCTTCTTGTATTGTTCATTTTGGTTACTCAAATATTTTTTCTAATAATAAATCTCCACTTACTTTTTTAACTTATTTTAATTATTTAGGCTTATATTTTCGCGGGCGTAGTCCGTCCGCTCCGTCTAGTCCGCGTCCGGGCCCACTAGTACTCTATAAAAATTATCTGATTATAGTAGACTGGTAAAAAATGCAAATATTATATACTTAACTAAACAAATATTTTTTTTTGTTATAGCCAATACTACCTATACTACATACCTATCGGTATACCTACAACTTTTATAATTTAGAAAATATCTAACTGTCACGGTTTCATTCTAATAACAATGTCTTTTAGAACTGTTGATGTCCACTGAAGTGGAACAGTCCACGGAACTTTCTCTGTAACAAATTAATTTTATTTTTTATTTTATCGACTATCTACGAAAACTAGGACAGTTCGTTTTTATTTTGTAATCTTTAATAACTTAACGTAACGGAGATGGTTGGTATATAAAAATTAAAAGTTGCTCGTGGAACTGTAATAAGCCAGTTCAACTAAAAATCACCCATCCATGGTATGCGGTATATTGTATATTAAATAATAAACATACATACAAAATTTAAAAAAAAATACGTAAATATTTTTTTCATACTACCAATATAATATGATTAGTTACTAAAAATGGTATAGAATGAACGTTAAATATTACCATAAATATATATTTAAGATTAAAAATATTGATAAATATGATTTTTATGGCATATCATCTTTCCGTAAATAAATACTTTACAGAACAATATTTTTATTTTTAATAACAAAGGCACGAGCTTCTGCACAAATACCAACAAGTCTTAATAAATCGCTATAGATGTACCCATAGTATTTGAAGATTACTTTTAATTTCTCCTTACGATAGCAATCAGCAGGTCAAATCAAAACGATTTCTTAAAATAGGAAAAAAGCGAAATACATATTTTTTGAGTCTTTATTTTGTATACAAACATTTTGCTAGTATTTTTCAACTATCTAGATCATCTGGAATAGGCTTTTGAGACATTATTTTCAGTTGCAGAATCCCAAGCCACCCTTTATTTTCCCAGTGGTGGGGAAAACTAAATAAGTGATCAAACTCTCGCGTTCACACTGCCCCATTTCGATACGACGGCGATCATTTCTATTTAACTGTCTTGGATTATATTTTTTTCTATAGAAACGGACAAATTCAAATTCAAAATTCAAATTCAAATTCAAATCTAATTTTTTTGCTTCAACTTTCAGTTATTTGTACGGTTTTGCTTTTTCTCAAATAGAAGCGTTACAGTGGCTTTCACCAAATCATTTGATGATATTATAGAGAGTATTGAGCGGTTGCAGTCGTCGGTTGAGACGTCGAGGAATACGATGTCTTCGTATTTTTACTGGTGCATAGCCATTTTGACAATTACTCTCCATTTTATTAAATCGGAAGAAACTTGCGGCGGACATGATGAAGAATACTGTACAGCACGCCCGCTGTTGCAAAAAGGTAAAATTGGCTATTAATTGGCTTCATTACAAGCGAAGCGAACTGCTCTGTATATAATTAGATAGATATTTAATTTATGATATATTTGTAGAAAATATTTTTAATTTAATTTTCAATAAAATTCTTAATAAAACCTAATGTTACTGCCATTTTTTTAACGATTTCAAATTTCGCGTGTTATCTACGTATACATTTATTCATGTTCGGACTTCGCTGGCTGTGGGGAGCTTAAATTAATATACTGAAGCAAATATTTTTTAAAAGCTGTAATTAATAATCACAGTGAAATTCAGATATGAATTTCTTGTTGCTTATATTCGTATTATTGTTTTTTTTTAAGGTTCCGTATATCAAAAGGAAAAAGCGGAACCCTTATAGAATAACTTACGCCTTAAACATAACAAATGTGGCATTTTTACACACGTGCATATTCACATAAGAATGAATGCTGATTTTACACTTCTTATCCCTTTGTTTGAAATAACGGGAAAAGACTTTTTCACAAAGCTGATTTGTCAAAAATTTTATTGTAAGCTAAAAGAAAAGGTTGCAAATTAATATATATACAAATTTACCGGTCTGATAATTTTAAATTAATCAGCTTCACGCTGTATCCCGCACACAGGAGGGTAGGCAGAGGGAACCTAGTTGTTAAGACTCTCCGTTCCCCACTTTCTGCCGAATTCTGGAGGCATTCCGCGTTGAGTGGCAGAACTCAGCGCCGCACTTGGCCTGGCCACCAGAGTCACTTCCTCGAATGGGGATCGAACCCACAACCGTCGCGTTACAGTCACACCCTTGTGCCGACGCCATGACGGCCTCTAATTTTAATTAATTTTGTGTAAAGGAAAATTAAATGTACATCCATACTCATGATTGCTTTGTAATAACGACCGAACGATTCAACGAAATTCAATATTGATATGTTTACATTGCATAAAATATTTAATATGAGCTCCGTAAATTATAATTGCTGTGTTGTTTTTGTATTGTACTATAAAATAAATAATATTGATTATTCTATACATTTTATATAAATATTATATAAATGAACACTCATAGTGATTTATTAATCTGTGTAGATATAAGTAAAAGAATGATTACTGCCTATTTTAAATATAAAAATCTTAAAGATAAGAAAAAATCTGACAAACGCGACTTGGACTCGCCCACCAAAGGTTCCGTACAAAAATTGGAGGTCTCGAGCTCTTTCTGAAAATCGGGCTTAGCTTAGCCCTTTCATCTGATACCTCACTTGAACTAGCGGCTTTAATACCAAATTTTGCCCCCTTTTAAGGCTAATTAATTAGGATTCCCGCCATAATGTCGAAATACGCGTTTTATACTTTTTAAGACCCATTATTAGATGTACAATTATACGTGCAAGTGATTAAACGAATTAAGCGAGATCTTGACGTAAGGAATTTTTAATAAGATTCGATTGTTCACATCGTAGAACGGCAACAATGATTCAAACGTTTATCGTTAAATAAGCTTACCAGACAATAGAATTTACTTTTTACTTGGAAAAAGTAAAAAATGTAAAAAAATGTTGTAAACTTTATATTTTATTTAATAACATCTGAAAAAATAAAACCTCAAGGATCTGATTACAAAAATAATCTTGAACAATCATACAAAATTTGAACGTAGCTGGAATTGAAACTGTGCCTCTTGGAAACCGTCTAAGCGCTCTGACCACTAAGCCATAAGTTCCTATCAAGCTACAAACGTGAAAATTTTTATAGTTAACCTTCTTACAACTTATTTATGTTATTCTCCTTGTTGTTTAAATTCTTATTAGTTTTCTAAAAAAAATAATTCCTAAGTGCGGAATAATATTAGAGATATATTTAAGAGATGCTTCACTTGTACTGTAAATAAGTGTAAACGTCGTTTACAATATACCTAAGTATACTTGTATATCAATATTTCTCAATGTAAGCATTATATCTGATAAAACATAATCCTCTCTAACCCCACTTCAGATGATAGGAATATCCTTATATTCCTTTCTTATATATTTAGGCAAAGTCGAGGTAATGGGCGGCGTTGAGTTCAGCAACTCACACGCAATACCTCCAAAATTCGGCGAAAAGTGGGGAACGGAGACTGTTGGGACTTAATACTAGGTTCCCTCTGCCTACCCTGCTATGTGCGGGATACAGCGTGAAGCTTAATATTTAAAAGCAATTGCAAGATATACCTATTTTATCCTTTCATCCATAAGGTAGATAAAATACATCTTGAATAGGAAACATACCTGCATAATATAACGACAACTTATGTTCATTTTAAAATTTAGTAGTTTTCTAATAAGCACTTTTAGCATTTCTTCTACTTATAAGGGCTTTGTTTTCAACATTGGGTTCATTAGTAGATACATATGAATGTTAAAAAATGTGACTTAGAATTTTTGGAGCCTTCATATTTTAACTGCGCATAGGTAATATATTTACATAGGGCAGCTGAAGTGCACCCTCTCCTCCAACCCCTGTGATCAATTTGATAGTTACGAACTTTCAGTGCATACGTGCAGACGCGCGGCAAATCACCGTCGAGATGCATCGCTCGCGTAATTTGAAATTTCGCACTTTTTTCCTTGAACTATTATTAGTGGTTTTCTTTATAAATGTTGCAAGTTCCGAAAAGTATATTTTAGAATATGCTAACAAATATTGTGTCGAGCGCGACGTTTTTGATTCAGGTAGTTTTGAAATATATTTTTTTGATTAAGTACATGTTCTTTAACTAAAAAGGAATTGTTTTCAACTATGGTTTATTTTATATGCGCATTTTATTTTAAATTACTGATAGATTTAAATTTAAATTTATTTTAAATTACAGAATAGTCTTTATGATATTAATAATTCATATAAAAATATTTAAATATCTTAATAATAATAAGAGAGATTCTATTTAACTGTACAAACAATCTGAACTTCGATTTATAAGATATAGTACCATAAAAAATTAAATTAATACAAAACAATATATTTTTGGTTTTATTGGTTACAATGCTTTACGTTTCATAAATATATATTAGGTTATTTAATATATTTTTTAAATAATTAAAGAAAAATAAACAAAGTTTTTGAAGTATTTTAAACAATATTAAATTTCGTTTTAATCTTCAAAGTACATAGAAAGCTCCTAATACATTTCCTTTGTTTATTTATTTACTGATGAACTTAAATTTATTTTTTACCATTAGTTTGTTTTTTACCTCTTATATATAATTGAACCTGAACTAGTACTACCTGTATCTACTGGCATGCATAGCATTGCATCTGCGAGCTGCCAATTTTCATAATTCTAGGTCAAACAGAAGTAGGTACCCTATGAATTTTGATTCCCTTTATGACGGACGGATGGACAGACAGACAACAGAGTGATGTACGGAACCTGAAAATACACATTTTTGCTTTGTGAATTCATTTGTCTATTTCAATAGCCTTTGACGGACATCCTATATCGGAATATGGGTATACGAGAAAGACAATGGGTTCGCATGAAAAGGCATCAAGTTCATGAATTTAATTTCAGAAATATTCCTCTCATCTATGTACGGATAAAACAGTTCAGGCATTCAGCGGGTGACAGAGATAAAAATTATTAAAGTGATAGATTTTACTTTAATTATAATTGATTTTTAATGATTAATTGATTAGCGTGAAGCTATTTGGTTATATGTGCAATTTTAAATATTTTAAATATTGTTATTGTTTTATGATATTACAAGCGGACTCGGGCGGCTTCGCCCCCTTGTACTATACGAATATTTATTAAACATTTTTATGAAATTATTTTCTGTTTAGGGGGTGAATTCTAAACCACGAAACACGAAAATAGTTTTCAGAGAATGAATTCAATTTTTTATAAAAATCAGTGACGATTTAAATATTCTTCAAATAATTTCTTCAATTTTTTTTTAATAATTTCTTAACGATTAGCTCAAGAAATATTTACAGATATTTTCATTAAAGTATAAGCTCTATGTACGATTCAGTTCGCCATCTTTAAACAAATGGCGAGAAAAATAATATTGAGCTAAATGTCAAAAGGTTGCTTGTCAAAGTTTAACGTTGAGAATTTAAGTACCTATATAAATTTATATTTACAATTATTGAACATTTTAGATTAGGAATTATCTTTGAGAAATGACGGTTGAGATTCATAAATCTCATTATTTTTTTTAAAACTTACCTTTAGACACCCTCAACTGGTTTGATGAAAAATATATAAAAGCAAGTAAAAAATATTAGAATAGAATTCTAATATTTTTTACATGAGCATTAATTTAACCTTTTTTTACTTCCGGGAAATTTGATATTACCGGGAAGTGACCGGAACCAGCGATAATGAAGTGAAAAATAAAAATTATGTCAATAATACAATATAATGGCTGACTTTTTTATGTACATAATTTGAATAACAAAATAAGTGAAACCTCTTATAACTTCAACTTCAATGTTAGTGCTATTTTTCAAATGTTAAATTTTTCGTGAATATGGAACTTTTTTAGATGACTAGTGTAGATTTGACTATATGCCAATGGCAAGTTGGCAACACTGCATTGAATTCCGCGCAGCTGCCGCGCGTTCCACTTAAAAATCATAGCGCAATTAAAAACATATATATAATAATTTTGGGCTTTCCAATGATATTTTTAGGTAATATTTGAAATGGATGCCATGTTAACGTAATAGACAAAATGTATGGCTAATTGGCTATAGGGCTTCCTTTTTTACATTTATGATGTTCAAATGTTCATTCATAAGCAAAACAAGTATATTGTTGATTATTTACTTTTGTACCGGCAATTGTAGCGTTATATCGTTTTAAGACTTATAATTGATTTTGATGTAAGACTTGTTTAGTGCAATCATGCAGTGATGTATAAAACCAGATGTTTGATGATCTCATAATTAAAGCGAGATACGGCACTGGGGCCCTCACACCGGGAGGAAGCGTGCGTTATCTTAACGTTTGGATGACGTTTCTCCACTATTGGAGCTTATCGCTTCGGAAGCGAGTCCGCCTATGTGGGGCGACATAAAATATTTTATTACCGAGTATTACACCGCTCCCAATTTTATGATTAATAAGCTTGCCGTAGTCCGTTGAACTCGTGCGTCGATTAGTCTAGAAAATGACAACGTTTCTTCAATTTTGCTGTTTAATTCTTATTCTCAGTAAAAAATCTCATGGAACTTCTGAACGTAAGTTAATGTTAATTTCACTTTTACATAAAGCTCGTGTGATGAACTTATAAAAACATCATTGACTTTAACATATCATTAAATACATTAAGATTCAACTTTGAAATATGAACATAATGTGTATAAAAATATATTAAAATGATCATATCCCTGAAACTTATATTATTCACTGATATAGTTTATAAATGTACCAGTTATAAAATATTGTATTAAATAATTGTACTTTTATTTCAAACACTTCAAAAATCATTTCAAATCTCTGATGTAGTAAAATTAAAATATTATGTAGTGTATTTGTGTATTGTATAATATATTTGTAGGAAAGTTTTAAAATTTAACATTTTGTCTTGAGTTATTATTTAGAAAGAGCTTTATTTTATTTTATAAAACTTTTAAGTTTTAAATTTAAACAAAGACTATAGTCTTGTTTATAGTATATATTTCTTAATACTTATACATGTAAGTATATGTGAAATATAATCTCAATAAATGTAATCAAACAAATAATATGATTTCTTCTAACTTTTCTTCTCTTTGTTTGTGGCCTTAAAGTTGTTTTAAGCTGCTGTATTATATAGTTACTTTTAATGCATTTTATATGTATTAAAAGGCTTAATCAAAAAATGGCAATAGTAAATAACCATTATATTAATGTCATAATAATCATAAATATAAAAAGATCATACCAGAATATTTAGGCACTTTTCATTGACTTAAGCGAATGATATAATATGAAATTAATAGTAAATATTTACTTAAAATGTGCTGGAAAAGTTACCATTCCAATAATATTTATAGATGCTGCTACATCACTTAAATGCTTGTAACAGGAATTATGTAATATTTGGCAAAGTACAAATGTGAATTTTCCATATTGCAAGTGAAAAATAAATAATTCTCATACAAAATTCTAATTATATGTATGTTAGTAACATATAGCGGTGTCATTATGAATATGTATAAGTTTTTTTATTTTATTTCCACAGAGCCAGAAGTAAGTGTTTTCACTGTAGCAACTCACAACAATCATGGATTGGAACGCTTTCTTCGTTCGGCTAAAGTGTATGGAATTAATGTTGAAGTACTAGGAATGGGGAAAAAATGGGTCGGAGGAAACATGGAGCATCCCGGTGGTGGTCAAAAGATAAATCTCTTAAAAGAAAAACTAAAGTCCCTAGAAAAATTAGAAGATAGAGACCGAATCATTCTCTTCACAGATAGGTATGAATGAAGTAAATAGATTATAGATATAATTCCATAGTAATAGATTATAGATATAATGCCATTATAGGTTTACACCGTATGCCATTTGAATAGGGTAAGCAGAGGGAACCTAATGTTAAGACATTTTGTTTCACATTATCCCCAGACATTTGCTCCCAGTGCATGGGAATGGAATGAAATTCGTTCCTATGAATGGGAATTGAACTCACAACCGCCACATTATAATCATATACAGTGATGGGCTCATATAAAATATGTAATTTAATGAAGTGTTGTTGGAAATTGATAGAGACACGCATACATATAATCAGTATCAGTAATAAAAAACAACAGAGGTCAAACCCCTATTTAACAATACTTTAAAAAATAAGACTTATCACTTTTTAATAGTATTTAGATAGTAATTATGAATTTGTTATAATTCATACCATTCACATATTGCTGATGTTTTTGACTAAGATGCATACTTAATAATAAGAATATTTATTAATGATAACTTTTTAAAGTATTTATTTATACTCCATGATTAAAATCATTGTTACTGTGGGCTTAATTAAAAAAATACAGTATTATTATTATATATATAGTGTGGTGCTGTCCCTTTAATAAAAATGTTTTGAATACACAATCTTGGTGTATTTATAAAATGGAGGACTAAATCACCATATAGCAACCAAGTGATTGCTTCAATTAGATGATGTAGATGTAAATGGTTGATGTATATTGATATATATTGGCCCAATTTAATTCAGTGCCTTAAATACTATGCAAAGTTTTTGAAGCAACAACATAACATACATGTTATAATAATTTAGTATAATATTATAAAAATTATAGTAATAGTTTAGTAGATTTTCATATATTATCATATTTTTTAGTGACTTTAATACTATCTATTTATGCCTAGTTTTCGAAACACAATTTTTAAAATCATTATGTATTATTAATAATAAATTGAATATACTTTAACAATAATCTCATATATTGGTCTGCAGCTTCGACGTGATGTTCCTTGCCAATCTGAAGGAAATAGTTGACAAATTTACCAACATGTTTGTGAGAGTTCTCTTTTCGGCGGAATCTTTCTGTTGGCCTGATCCCACATTGTCCAGCAAATATCCAGATACGAGTATGACTAATGCGTTCTTGAACTCTGGTGGTTTCATTGGTAAGTGTTTCATACTATTATTATGTATTAATATGTAAGAGCAGTATAATTATAACTTATATACAGAAAGTATAATAATTTTTTTTTTTAAATACAGCCTAAAAGATTAATTTAATAATTGAAATAAGTATGACAAACACTACCGTATATTTGGCAATATACACTTATGTATAAACTGACACAATATGCTTCTGCTTTTAATGTTAACAACATAAATAAGTTGTGACAAGCACATAGGTGGAATGCTTGGAGGGTTATTCTTTCCACCCTTAGTGTGGAATAACAATTAAAATACTTAATTTAACTTGTATTGAAAATTTTAAAACCTTTGCCTGTTTTAGTTTTCCAATCAAAGAAATCTCGTAAATTCTTTGATTTGAGATATGGTCTCTTGACTTGTACTTTCCATTATTTTATCATAAGAAAAACAATGCTGTCTTCGCGTAGTGGGATAGCGCTTAACTATAATCGCGACGGTTGTGGGTTCGATTTCAACTTATCGTATGTTTGCCACTGTTTTTACTATAACACTGAATATGTTGATGGACTAAGTAAAAGCACAAACTCAACACGCAACATCAACATGAAATGCCTCGAAAATAGGATGTTGGATGGGGACCGGATTTCTAAAAACGAAGTTTCTTCAACCTTGCTAAATACGTGGTGAAGCTAAAATAAAAAAAGTATTTAATGTTATTATTAACGTTCTTCCGTTTGTAACACAGGATACTACTCTGATGTCATGGCTATTTTGAATTACAAGAAAGTACGTAATAATGACGACGACCAACTTTACTATACAATGGTTTATCTCGATGAGGAATACAGGCTGAAACATAGAATTGCTCTGGATCACGATTCGGAAATCTTCCAAAACTTGAATGGCGCACTCTGTGAGTTATTTTTTTATAATTAAAATATAATGATAACTCGATATTTTAAAGTATTAACGTGAAACTATATTTATAAATTAAAATCGAATAAGTGATATAAATATTATTAACGTATGTCACGTATGAATGTGTAGGTACATTTAAAGTTTAAGTAATCAATAAATCCTTTTTATTTTATAACAGCTGACGTAGAATTGGTATTGAACTCTACTGAAGACTATCCATACATTAAGAATGTGGTGTCAAACGAACGTCCCCTCATTGTCCACGGTAATGGCCCCTCGAAATTGAAGCTGAACCAGTTCTCCAATTATTTAGCTAATGCTTGGTCAGTCTCAAAAGGATGCATAATGTGTGATGAAAAACGTACTGCACTAAAGGTATTTTTTTATATTAGTTATGTTAATGTATATTATATCAATATGTGAAGCAAAAGCTTGTGCTTCTTTTTTACGAAAATTGTGCGGATGGAGGAGGATATATAGAGAAAGAGTGGAGAATGCTAATATTTTTTTTAATAATGCATAAAAGATACATTAAATTAATAGAATAAACATAACTCACGGCCATAAGTTTGACAGTTTGACAATATGCACTTTTATACACGTGTAAAAGACTAACCTTAAGATATTTCAATATGAAGTAAATGTTTTCTGTAGAATACAGATGTGACCATTCAGCTTATCCTAACAAGTGGACAAAGGCTTATTATATTAAACTTGGCTCCTATTTATGTTTTCAATGGGATTATTTTTACGTAAAAAGTTTTTTTACATTTAAAATTTATAATCATATTCCAGGAGGACGCTCTTCCTAATGTCCTGATGGCGGTATTCATTGAACAACCTACACCTTTTCTAGAAGAATTTCTGACTCAAATAGAGAAAGTTGATTATCCCAAAAATAAAATTCACCTCTTTGTCCACAACAACGTGGAATATCATGAAGAAGATATTGACAAGTTTTACAAGACAAGCAGCAAGCAATATCTTAGCGCCAAGCGGGTTAAGCCTTCCGATTTCATGTCCGAAGCGGAAGCTAGGAATGTTGCCAAGTAAGTAATACTATCCTAAAATTTCCATTATTTTATAAATTTAAGTTAATTATATAGTGCGACTAGTTTTATGTCTTTGGCGCCGCTCGCATAACAAAATTGAATAACTTTGTATATGACCAATGTCGTAATGACGATGATGACGATGTAACCAACATCAAAATGAATAAACATCATGTAATGCATTGTATCCTTCCTCAATACATAGGCTATCCAACAAAATAATATTTTTTTTGTTGAATTTTCAATGCCTAATTATCCAGCGGTTGAAGCCGTCGTGGCGGAATGGCACAAGCTCGTAACATCGACGCCCACTCGGGGAAATAGAGTATTTAATACTTTACTTTTTTTCGCTCTGGTAACAAGGTGAAGCGAAGCGATGAGTTCCGCCATTCAACACGCATTGCCTAGAGTGGTGGGAAGTGAGGAACAGAATGTCTTAACACCAGGTACTCTCTGCTTACCCTGCTATGTGTGGGTTACAGTGTGAAGCTAAAAGAAAATTTTGTTTCCAGGGACCGATGTGTGAGCTCAGCATGCGAATACGTGTTTTCCATCGATAGTCTCTCGCGTGTCGAGTCTTCCACCTTACGTTACCTGCTGTCCAGTGGTTATGACGTTATAGCGCCTCTCCTCGTACGTGGTGGTCAGGCGTGGTCCAACTTTTGGGGTGCTATTAACTCGTCTGGCTTCTACGCACGTTCTTCTGACTATCTCGACATAGTTAATCGCAATATTAAGTGAGTATTTGTAGTATCAAACTTTTGTTTTTTTGTGTGAAGATATTGGGAATGGGCGATATCGAGTTGAAATTCAAACCATATACTCAGATCTTGGGACCCATTTTCTGAAAAAACCGTATTTCTACATTTACTTTAAAAAAGATATAGCCGTTTATATCACAAAAAACTCTTATGTTGACACTATAAAAGGAATCAAAATTAATACAGTACTTCCGGTTGACCTAGGATTAAGAAATTTGGCAGTTAGGTTCTGAATCTGAAAACTATTACATTACATACAATATTACATACATTTGTGGTTACATCCTAAAAAATAATAACCTTAAAAGGGAAAATTTGATATTAAAGCCGCTAAGTTCAAATAAAGCTTGAATTTCAAAAAAAGTTCGAGATCTCGACTTTTTTGTACCGAACAGTGGGCGAGCTGAACTCGTGCTTGCCTCATTTCCTATAGGTTATTTTCTTTTTAATTATTTTTTATTATAATATAGTTGCTCGTAGTAGAAACTACATGTTTAAAATTAAATTATAAACAAAACATTATATTATTTTACATATTATATTTTTATGGCTTGAAATATAGATGATATATTAAAAAATATATTTAATTTTATATGTTGATTTTTATTGACAGCATTTATGAATAAAATAACAGTTCATTTTATTATTCTGCAAATACAATTAGTTACAATTAATAAATTATATTTGTATACGACAACGTGTAAATTAAAAATGATTATAATAACAAAATTCGAATCTTTAAATCACATTTTTTTATTATATGTATAGGAACATTTATATATAACTAAAATCTATTAATATTCATTACTTTATTTATTCTAATGGAGTGTTCTATTAAATCTGTTTAATCAAATGCAATAGAGAAATCAGTTTTAAAGGAGCGTCTGTCAATAGAGTACATATTATCTGCTGTGCATTCGTAAACGCCTGCGTCCATCTGAGTAGCGGGATCGATCTCGATCTTAGATTTTACACGATCATCGTCTATAAGCCACTCGTGGATCTGGAATATGTAAAACAATTGTATTGAAATGAATACGTTGCGCCACAAGCGTGCGACTAATCGCGGCGGTTGTGAATTCGATTCCTTCTCTGGGGTACGAATAGTTATTATTTTCATTTCCTCGCTTTGTTACTGAGGCAAAGCCAGGTATTTGGTGAAAAATGAGGAACGAAAGTGTCTTAATAGGAGTGTTTTAACACTAGGTATCCCGGTTCCCTATGCCTAGCTAGAAAAAAGTCAACAGTAAAAAAACAGAATAACTATTTATTAATTTACGTGTAAATAGTGATGGGCGTATATTTCGACGCCATCCTTGAACCAGGTGATGTGAGGGCGCGGCGTTCCTTTTGCGGTGCAGAGGAAGGCTATTTTGTGACCCAATACGTACTCAAGGTCAAAATGCGAAGCGAGGAGGATCTTCGCTCCCTATAAAATATTTATATAAAAAAATCAAATAAATAATTTTGAACGTATTTTTAATTATAATTTGCTTACATGAATTCGCCATTTTGAGTGATAAAATATTTTATAAGCTTAATTTATTGTTAAGTTCGCTATATATCTATTTATGTCTATTATTTATCGCAGTGGCAAGTGTCATAGTGTCATACTTACATCGTTGTTATTGTAGTACTGGTCCGATTCTGGGTCCCTGTATTTGCCTGTGATAGGTAATCCGATTTGTACCTGCAAATACCGGGGAATATATGTATGTTTTTTTGAAGAATATTTAAAGAGATATTTATAAACATTATGAGCGGGTTTCAATTTACATCAATATTAAGATAAATAAAATATTCTTTTTTTCTGAATTAGGTCTATACATAGGACATTTTGTATTAAAATCTTTGTTTCAAATCAAACCTTGGACTTGGTTCTTGATCTTGTACGACCGCGGCGTGCATCGCTCTCCATCACGATGAGAAGGAGCATTAGTGCCGCAACGACAGCGCGTTTCGGCAACATTTGTGTTCACAGCCAGGTGTTGTCCTCGCGGGAGTCTCTCAAATACTGCGGCCGCCGTCGATTGCCTAATAGCATTCGTAATTGGGACCCTTGTCTCCCCTTTTGCTTCGTACTGTGATTTCCTTTGCGATTCATACGACGTGCTCTCATTTGTTTGATGGGGTCATTGATACACATGATAAACGAAGGACACTATTTTTTTAGAATTTTTATTAACATTTAAGTATCGTTTGCTAATAAGGGAACCTTATTTTGCAGATTCATCAATTGGTATCTGTGCAAAAATGTTCTTTTCAAAAAAAATTTTTAAACTTTTTGTAATAAAATTATAGAATTTATATTTTCTCATTAACTACAAAATATTAATTTTATGTTACTTCAATTATTTTTTTCTTTTTTTATAAAATAAATAACAATTAAGATACAGATAAAAGCGCAGTAATGTAAAACAACACAAAAATATTATAATAATAATGCATTAAAAATATACAAGTAATGCAATTCATTTGGCATTATTAAAATAAAAACGAATGGTTACCCTCTTACATAAGAAATGTATCAATCTTAATTCTTACTGACTTATGAAAAAAATATTTGTTATAAATCACGTTTTAATTCGATGCACAAGTTTAGATAAATAAATTAGGATTTGCCTAATTCCATTTCAACATTTCTGCATTTTACCCGACGAAATCAGAGGGGTGTTATAAGTTTGACATGTCTGTATATATGTCTCCCAAAGAGATGAACCCATTTGTGCTTAATTTTCTTATATTCGAAAGATTACTTAATCGAGATTGTTGTCTTGTAAATGAAGCATTGCAAATAAGAACACTCTCGAAGGTGCTATGATTCTAAAAAATACGTTCACCAGTTAGTGTCGCTGGTTTTTTTTATTAATAAATGTGTTATTACATTAATAAATGTATTATTACATTTATTTTAATTTACATATAACATTATATATGTTACGTTTATTTTTAATAGTGTTATTGTTGGGTTATTGGTAAATTGCCCATGGGAAAGATAGATCTAGACGTTGCGTCACAGACGACATAAAGTGGAGTGATCAGACTAGCGGCCCCCTCAGCGCTTGAAATTACATTCTAAGTATATACCTAATACTTGCAATGGATTCTTATTTATATCTTTTATATAATAAAAATAATACTTCTAGTTTTTTATTAAGGCTGCTTGCTTTATATGTAGTTAACGGCGGAATGGTGCTATAAAGGAACGTCTAACGTCTTGTTAACTTATATACGACTAGTGCCCGGACGCGGCTACGCCCGTGAAAATATAAGTAATATAATAATTAAAATAAGTTAAAAAATAAAAATAAGTGGAGATTTATTATTACAAAAAATATCTGAATAACCGAAATGAACAAACAAAAGAAGTAAAAGTAACTAAAGGAAATTCTTAATATTAGAAAAAGTACCTATTTACCTAAAAATGACTTGAAAAATGATTTAAAAGTACCTAAAAATGACTATTATATTTATTTTCATAAGGATGAATATCAAACTATAGAAATCATCAAATTTTTGTTATTGTATACAAATCTATATCGGCGCGCGCCATGTATGCATTAAGCAAACTCATTTTTGGTGACGTTTTCTTAAAACAACAAACTGCAAGCCGTTGCTTCGCAACGCGTAGTGACGATTGTTATTAACATGGCGGAATAAATTGCATGTCAAATTAATTATTTTAATATATTGGTATATATCGACAATATTACAAATATGAGAAAAAAAAGTATCCTATGTTTATCCCGGTACCCTCAAGTATCTCTATATGAGTATTTTATCACAATTAAATAAGCGCTTTGGCCCTGATTGCGTAAAAGACAGACAGACAGACAGACAGAGTTACTTTCGAATTTATAATATAGGTATTGATTTAACAATAACAATTAATATACGAAATATTTGTACACCTGCAAGCCATTTAAAATTGATTACCTAGAATGGTACATTATCAAAGCCTACCCTGTTACATGCGAAGAATGCAGCGTGAAGCTGATACAGCAGGGTAGGCAGACTTAGTGAACTAGGAACCTAGTGTTAAGACACTTCCGTTCCGAGGCATTGTGTGTTGAGTGTCGGAATTCAACACCGCGCTTTGCCACGACACCAGAGTTGAGAAATGGAAATATACATTGAAATAAATCCTCCTCCTTTCCTCGAGTAGGGAAGTTCCTCGAACCCATAACCAGCGTTTACAGTCACACTTTATGCCCCGTTCGCCACGACTGGCCTGGAAATTTTTTTATTCATTGCTGTTTAAATATTTTCTTATTAATTTTTACATTTTTACAGGGGAATTTGGAATGTTCCGTTCATTACAAACTGCTATCTGATGAAAATTTCTATATTCCGCGAAGAGTATGCCAAAGGCGTCACCTACGTCAAGGACGAACAAGATGCGGATATGGCCTTCTGCGCAAGCCTGAGGAGTAAGGTAAGTAATATATGACGAATAGATTTCGATTATCTTGACAATCATTGAGACAGGGACGAATTAAAGTCACGCATGTACTTTGCATGCATGCATAATATTCACTTTGTGTCATACCTAACGCGATAATTCTTTTTTGGTTTTTCGTTTGTTTTCATTTATGCCTTTATGGTGTGGCTAGCTGCAGAAATGTATATAGTACTATCGTTTTTTTTAGTTGGCAATACGTTTTTCGTAAATAATTCGTTTTTTTCAATAGCTTATTTGATTCGGTTATTTTTTACTCCATAGTTACAATGAGCCCATGCTATGTGATTCGACCGACCAAATTTTCGGGCCATTTTAAAAAACGAAACATTTTTATGTCCCAGTGCCGTCGTTGGATGTCTCCGGGACACACAAGAAAAACACGACTGTTGACTGTCACATTATTTATTTCATTTATTAATATACAGTATGGCGTATTAAATCACGCTTAGTGTAATCCTCTAATGTAGTTTAGGTTTGTGATCGTGTTCGCGGGGTAGCGGTGCAGCGCGAGGGGGGCGTCCCTATGTTGGTATCTAAATAACCATTCTACGCAGTTGTAAATCAATAATTGTGTAGTTCAAGCAGGTGAAGCCGGGAGGAGGTCGCAAGAACTATATAAGACTTTACTTTCTTTTCAGGGAATAATGATGTATGTTAGCAATGAAAAAGCACTTGGCCATCTCATTAACCCGGAAACATTTGACACTGCCCAAACCAACCCTGACGTGTACCAAGTTATGGAAAACAAAGCTGAATGGGAAGAACGCTATCTGAGCCCTGAATACGCTTCTAGCTTTGAAGAAGGGCGTAATCATTCCATGGTAATTTTAAAATATGTCGCTGCCAAAGAAAGCATTAAGAGAGAGAGAGAGAGAGAGTTCTTAGAATTTTGTAAATATTTGTACATATAAATGATTTTTTGTATGTAGGAATTTCAATGTGTCTGAGCGTTAATTAAACAAAATGAAATTGATAAAAAATTACATAATCGATTTCATTAATATATGATAATAATTAATTTATATAATTAAATTTACCTACGACTTCACAAAATATCACATACTCATATGTAAAACAATATATTTTTAATAGTATAAAGCTTTGTGTTGTCGTTGTTGTGTCAAAATGTGCATAATCTGATAATATATTTTTTTCTTTATAGATCGATGAGACACCTACCATGAAGGTGTCTCAGGCCAAACTGAAACGTAATCCCTACGCCTAAACAATTTACCATGTTTATTTTGTTTTTTCAATTTCTTGTTATGTTTTTTTCTTTATTTTGTTTCTTTGTTACTCTCGCAGCCTTGTCCAGATGTCTACTGGTTCCCTATAGTGTCAGCAAGATTCTGTAAAGAGTGGATAGAAGTGATGGAGGCTTATGGCAAATGGAGTGACGGGACCAATAATGTAAAACCTCTTTGTTTTTTTCCGCTTTTCTTTGTATCCCGCATATAGGAAGGCAAGTGGCGGAAAACAACGCCGCGCTGGCTCTTACCAGAGCGGGGAAATGAAGATAATTCAATCCCTTGAATCGGAATCGATTCCATAACCGTCGCGTTTACATTCAGATGATGTGCCGCTGCGCCACGAAAGACCTCAAACCTCTATTTTCCGCTTTTAATTGAGCTTTCAAAATATATAAGAATCAAATTTGTTTTATATTATTAGTGGAATGTACTACCATCTTCATCATTTCAGGACAAACGACTCGAAGGTGGATATGAAGCGGTACCAACTCGAGATATTCATATGAAACAAGTTGGCCTTGATAGACAATGGCTATATATTCTTAAGGAGTACGTCCGCCCCCTACAAGAACTCATATTTACAGGGTATTACCATAATGTAAGTATAATATTGTTTTATGTTATAAATAAATTTAAATACCGACGAAAGCGACCTTTAGAGTTTAAACCTGCAAAATCCGTTTTTCATTGTTTCCTTATGCACAGTTTTATACGATACGACCAATACAAAAGAAAAAGTAGAGAAATAGTAGTTTTATAGTAGAGAATACAAATTCATTTTCGAAATTGTAAAATCCTTTTCATAATACATATATACTAATCCTTTTTTAAAGATATTTTTGTGGTCATATCTTAGGGGAAAAATGAAAATAATTCGTTTTCCCGAGCGCGAATCGAACGCACAACTATCGCGTTCACAGACTGTAAAATGCCTTTAATAATTAATTCGTATTATTGACACTACAGCCACCAGTATCAGTGATGAACTTCGTGGTACGCTACAGGCCTGACGAGCAACCCTCACTACGACCCCATCATGACTCTTCCACATATACCATTAATATCGCACTTAATACTCCGTGTAAGTTGTTACATTTGTTTAAGAAGCCTCACTCTTTTCTCATAGCAGGACAGGCAGAGGGGTTAAGACTGGGTTCCCCACGCACCAATTTTGGAGGCGTTACGCGTTGAGTCAATATACCCAATCATTCCCCTGAGTTGGATTAGAACCTACAACCTTTGTGTTTACAGTCGGACACTGACGGCTAGGCCACGACGGGCTCATAATATAAATACACAGTAATTTGTATTAATATTATAATAATATATTAATCTAAATTTAAATGTATGTATGTTAATGTATGTGTGTTTTCATTTACTCGCTATGAGAAGTGCGGCGTTGAACTCCGCTACTCTACACGCAATGCCGCGAGAATTCGGCGCAAATTGGAAAACGAGTGTTTTAATGGGTATGGAGTATTTTCTCTCTCTGCCTTCCCTATATGCGGGATACAGCGAGAAGCTAAAAAGATCAGTATAAACCATACATATATCATTTCATACATTTTCTTTATTTTTAAAACAGACGATGACTACGAGGGCGGTGGGTGCAGGTTCATACGTTACAACTGTTCAGTGCGCGATACAAAACGCGGCTGGATGCTGATTCACCCTGGACGCCTCACCCACTACCACGAAGGCCTGAAGGTCACTAAGGGAACTAGATATATCATGATCTCTTTTGTTGATCCGTAAATGTTTATTTTTGTATCGCCCGACAAGAACTTTATGAATTATGGGATAATGTGCATTTTAAATACTTAATATATAGGGCCGCCCCCGCTCACACCGCTACCTGGCGAGACCTTGCAAAGCTAAAGTACAGTAGAGAGCGACGCTAAGAGTCATTTATTGCACCATTCTATATTTATATGACACAAAGTGACGCCAAACTCCGTATATCGAATATTTTGCAAGACTACACTCGCAAGATTAACTCATGTCTGTGTTCACGAGATTCATAAACTATTTGCCGGGCCAAATGTTATTGTGAATTTTATAATATACCAGTGGCCCCGTTTACTTTTATCATATAATTATGTCATTAAAGTATGTTTCTTTGTAAACGAAATCATATTTTATATATGAATGAAATACCTATGATTTCTATCATCAAGTAATTTATTAAAATAGCACAGGTAATTTAGTGTGTATTAAAATATACATAATATACAAATTGTCTTGTGGGTTACAGTATTACGACGATGTTAATAATACGAGACTTCACATTCAACTCTTTTATTGTATATTTAATTTATATATACGCTACAAAACAATAGTGGAAAATCATTTTACAATTACATTGGTAGCGAATAAATTTAGGGCGCTGATATAGCGTGTTTACAATTGATCTTTGTAAATAATATGAATGCTTGTGCAATACCCCAGTCCTACAGTCCTACAGTCTCTTAGCAGGCGTAGGCTGACAAACACGCACAAATTTAATTATATATATATATATATGTGAAATTTAGTTTTGGTTTAAATTTGGTTTCTAATAAATAATTACATTTTACAGCAAAGATCTTATTCCTTAAAATAATTACTTTACAATGGTCGACATATGTATGAAATTCACAATAACTATTTTTACATTTTTATTTATATTGTTATTTACTAAAAGTACATTTATATTTTATATACTTACTTCTTTTTAAATGTAATAATTTTTAATTGCATTTATTTTTTAAACTGACTCTGAATGTTAAGATAAGTAACATTTGATCGCATGCAAGTTATAAAAGTAGTTTAGAGATATCCTGGATACCCCTGAAGTTCCCAACACCCACAGTACTCCACACGAGACATTTGCTTGACATTTGATCCAGATCCAGGATGCTTAGTTTTTCTCATAATTAATCTTAATAAAGTAATTAATCTTATCAAATAATATGCATAATCCAATTAGATCATAAGAGGATGATTGATAGTTAATATTAAGTTAACAATTATAATTGTTTATTAAATTGTATTTTATTATACTCATTTACAGTTTTCTTTCTATATTTTTCAGATTTCTTTTTTATATAATTTAGTTAATAATTATATATTAACAATTGTTTATAAGGATTCCTATTAATTTTACTTGATATTATGTAAGTTAATATATTGTTTTATATTTGTACTTGCCAAAGATATGGGAGCATCGATTATATTAATAGTAGTAGAGCAAGAACTTGTTTTATTTACCGTCCCTTTTTGTGTTTAGAAAATAAATATACAAGTACTTGTTACAGGCAGTCGTCACTTGGGGGCAAAAAACGTGTGACTGAAAACACGACGGTTGTGGGTTCGAGTCTAACAACGGGAAATGAAATATTTAATATTTTCATTTCCTCGCTTTGATAAGGAGGAAAAGCGCAGCGTTGATAGTTTCTGCCAGGGTAGGAAGAGAGGACATGGTGTTAGCACACTTCGTTTTCCACTTTCCGCCGAATTCTGGAAGCATTCCGTGTTGAATGGCTGAACTCAACGCCGCGCTTTTTGCCTCGATACCAGACCGAAGAAACGGAAGTATAAATTTAAGTCAATATTTCGTTTCCTCGAGTGGGGGGGATAATTGTTTCAAATTATCCTGATCTATCACGTAGGCGGCGTTTGCTACGTAGGCACATAAAAATATGTTTATTTTGATATCACAATTCATATTATGAGAACGACAGCCCCTTTTTTCACGATAAATGAAAAAATATTTCCTTATCCATGTTTAAATCTATTTCCTTATCGAATTCTATTAAAAAGGGTTTATTGGTTTAAAAGTGAAAGCGAAAAAAGGAGACATAAGTACTTTCGCATTTATAATATTACTTTTGAATTGGAATTATGGCTCATAGTTACTTCAGTTTTACTTTAGTTTTTTGCAAAATGCTAGAAATCTACTACTGCGTATAAACATATAAATACAGAGTGAAAAAGTAATAGTAAGCTACCCCTTTCTATTTATCACATGGATTTACAGCATCGTGGGACAATTACATTAAATTTAATAGCAAAGAACTTGAGACTTTCCTTGAGATACAACGGTTTGACAAGAAGGTGGTGGTGAAGGAAAAGAAGAGTTAAAAAATGTAAACGACGCGACGCCTATAACACCTTATTATTAATCTTTCCGTCACTCAATACTGGGTTCCCAGGTTCCCTTTGCTTACCCTACTATGTGCGGGCCACAGCGTGAAAGTAAAAAAATATAGGTACTTACATGTGAAATTTTATTAATAAGAAGGTATGTTAAGTATATAAAGCACTCGTCTGCATTATAAATTGAATTCTAAGCCATATTAATTAAAGCATAGATAAGTAGTCAGTATAAGATTTGAGGATAGGTGAACAAATTATGTTATTTTTGTATGTAGGTTAATACTTCCTGTCTATAGGAGGAAATGTTGGTTCACTATAAACCTAAGAAAGAAAATTTGCTGTTCTGTCTATTTTGAAGTAGGTACATGAAA
The DNA here is from genome assembly GCA_018249835.1 of Heliconius besckei. Lineage (NCBI taxonomy): Eukaryota > Metazoa > Arthropoda > Insecta > Lepidoptera > Nymphalidae > Heliconius > Heliconius besckei. Next base: position 4,413 of record DWNA01000318.1, on the reverse strand, counting down.
GATTGACATCAATTATTCTTCTTTATAACTTATCTTTACCTATAACGTATTATTCGTATAATCACGCATATTATGTCTTTACACAAGGTCTTAAGTAGTAATTAGTATGGCTTGTAATAAGTGTGTTTTAAAAAAAAACCGGATAAGGGCGAGTCGGGATCGCCCACCGAGGGTTCCGTACGAAAATTGTAGGTTTTGAGCTTTTTCTGAAATTCAGGCTTAGCTTAGCCAGAGCTCTTTCATTTGATATCTCACTTGAACTAGCGGCTTTAATACCAAATTTTGCCCCCTTTTTAGGGCTATTATTTTTTAGAATTTAACCACAAATGTATAGTTTGTAAATATTTTTTCTTGAACTAGAACCACTGGTAGATGCTAGCTGTCAAATTTAATAATTCTAGGTCAACTGGAAGTACATTTTGATTCTTTTTATAGTGTCGAAAGACGCGTTTTTTGTTTTTAAGGCTTTTATTTTTTAGGATTTACCATCTGTAGATGCAAGTTGCCAAATTTCATAATTCAAGATGGTTGATCTTGGAAGTGCCCTACGAATTTTGATTCCCTGCACAGTGTCGAATACGCATTTTTGGCGATAAAAACGGCCATATAATTTTTCTAAGTAAATATAGGAATATGTTTTTTTATATATACAGCGTATATGATCTTAATATCTACTCGATATGTCCCAGCGTTCTTGGGACAAAGGAAAACAAACAGACGGGCAGACAGAGAGACAGTCGGACGTGAGTGATCTTATAAGAGTTTCTTTTTTCTTTAAAAAGTACGGAACCCTAATTAGGAATTAGGAATATCGTATCTGATAAAGCGGTATTTCAAGTGCTATATTATATAGGTACTTAATACAAATAATATGCATTATTGTTCTTTTATTTAAATATTTTATTATTTATCATTAAAGCAGTGAGGGGTTGGGGAGTAAAGCGAGCGTGGGGCAGTATTCCTGGATAATAATATAGTATAGTTATACGTGCAAAATAAATGTAAAATAACTAATTTCTGTTCGTCTTAATATATGAATTATAAATTACAAGATTGTAAACTTATTGTGAGCCACTTGAACTAGAAGCATCCACAACTTCTACGGACTCCTTGGTCTCTTGCGATTTAAAATCATTAAAACGCTTAGTTGGATAACGATAATGTTTACCAAAAGCTGGTTCTGCGTATTTTTTGAATCGTTTAAATTCCAATTCTTCTTTCTCCCATTCTTTTTTATCAACGTAAGGGAAAAGATGTCGCAACCAAGTAGGAACAAATTCATCCATGTAAAAGAAACGACGTCGCCAGACCTTATGAGTATCGCAATAGCTTCCACGGCCCCCGCCGACCCAAACAGGTATACTGGAATTACAAAATAGACAGAATGCTTAAAAATAATTAAATAAATAATTCAAAGACAATATTATCTTATCTCTATGTATAAAACAGTAAGAATATGTTGTCTGTACATTTAGTATTTTTGACTGAAATGGGTAAAGGTACATTTAAAAAGAATAATAGAAAGCAAAAAATTTTTTTTTAAAATTTCTTGTCTGTATGTATGATCACGAAAGTGCTGGACCGATTTACATAAAAATTTCACCAATTGCTTTGTCTAAACTCACCTTAAACTTAACATTTAAAGTTTATCAAAATTTTGTTTTATCAAAATCGGTTCATTAAAAAAAAATTAAGCGATTACTTTACCTACGAATATATAGCAATACATATCTATTCTTAGGTAGGGGAACACAGGGTAATGAGAGCGGTCGGGCAATGGGATCTACGGCGAATTCACGGAATGCAGGATTTGAATTCGCGCAATCGTGAGCACTCAGCTGTTTCCGTCAACCACCAGTCATTAGTGCCATTACTGATTATGTGTTTTTCGCTCCACGCTGACAAAAACGTGCTAATTTCCTTATAGTAGTTTAAAGAAGAGACATAATTTAAGGAAAGCTAAATAGTTTTATACCTGTTGACGATTATAATAACCAAAGATCTCATTTAAAGTGCGATTTGTTATTTTTATATTTAAGAATAATTATAAAGGTTCCCGTTTCGCATATGAGTGTTAAATAGACTCTCATTTGCCGCATTTGTCTGTGATTGTATATAACCGTAACTATAATATTGTTAAATAGGTAATCAACATATAGTTCCTAATAAAAAATTACAAAAATTTAGAGAAATGTGATTTTTATCAACATTTTCCCATAGTAGGCTCTCATTACCCTGTTCTCCCCGTATACTTATAATAAATCTGTATTTGTTTGTATTAAATCCGTATTTTTAACTGACTTTCAAAACAAGAAGGAAGTTCTCAATTAATTATTTTCGATTCGATACGCAATTCATTTATTCGATTAATTATTTTGGATTCGATTCGATTCGGATAGTATTTTTGTCTGTCAGTCAACTCTGTTTATTAAATTAATAAACGGGCGTTCAAGCGGGCGAAGCCGCAGGCGGGCCGCTAGTAAACAATAAATTTACGTTTTAATTATTATACGATAGCTTACAGGCTGAAGTGTCTGAGAGCCCACCGATAAGCACTCGTGTAAAAGTAAGCAGAGATAGGGTTGAGATGAGGGTACGGTTTTGCACTCGATAATCCAGCAGCTAATGCTACAACGGTCATGCCCGCTTGGTACCCTTCTACCATTGTTACCAGGCCCGCTATGATGTTTTCCTTATTTGGTTGATGTACGTCTAAATTCGTCTCTGAAAATAATAAGTTTAGAACATCAGATGTGGAAATCCAGGACGTAGAAATAAACTAGAGATATCTCTATTAATAGCTATGTAATAATTAAAAATGTCTACATTGACATTAATAAAAAATAAATAGTATAGGTACAATACAAAACGGGTGGTAAATAAAAGTAGCATGGCAAGACTGATCATAAAATCCGTACAAACGAAGATGCAAATGTTGGCAACTAGTAGATAATATAAAGCTGTTATAATATACTGATTATTGCCATACTTAAGAGACGAACTAGTTGCTTTAATAAAACAATTGGAGTAGTCTAAGATCCCAGTGCTTAAATCTGCAGGCATCTGTTTTTTTAATGAAACTTATTTTTAAGAATGATACATGATGGTAAAATAGATTTATTAGGGTTAGTATGGCAAAGCTACTAAGAAGAGATAATTTTCTTCTTAGTATGGCAAAGCTATTCAAAACTTTTAGCTATTGTATAAACCTATCAAAGCTTAAAACAAAATTTTATAGTAAGTATTTTTATGAGGCCGCAGTGGCAATGTGGTCGCTCGAACTCAAAGTCAAAGTCTACTAATTTTGTGTCTTAACAAGAGGTTCGTTCAGTTTCACTGCTAATGAAGTCTAAAGAAAGCCTTCCATTAAATAATATTTAACCTGTGGTTGGTATAGACAAATCGAGTCCTAATCTTGGTCTCCAGAAAAATGTCCCTGGCACACCACACTGCAATAGAATGGTACAAGATTACAAATTAAAAATATACATTCTTTTTAACAATTAAAATTAAATTTTAATTCGAACTCAAAACATTCTTAATGTTTGCAAGCACTTTTGAATTGTCAAAACAACGTAAAGCTACTACGTAGTTCTGCTGGGAAAAGATGGCATAAAACTCAACAGACAAACTCTTTCAACATAAAAATTACAGTTTCATTATTTAATAGTCTTACATAAAATTGAAATGACATTTAATTTCACGTATTTTTGTACTTCCGATAGATATTCTTAAACAGAAAAATAAATTTTCATTGTTAACATTGTTTACAGTTACTGAAAAAACTTACTGCTATACCTCTCTGTAATAAAATGTTTATTATATTAATTAACGTTTTATTATACATATACTCATGTTGCCGTATGAATATATAGTTATGCCACACAAGAATATTGACCAAAGATACCGATAATGAATTATAATATACCTATATTTATCACAATTAATCACCTTTAGGGTGAATGATTATATTTCAATATTTTCCCTACTCTTAAAAAACAATATTTTGAACTGATTTCTTATACTTACTTTTACCATCGGAATAGCGATGAAAAATAAATAAAAAATAATTTTACAGTCCATCTTGTATAATTTGTAGGACATATTAAAATATTCTTCAAAGTTCTCTACGTGTTGCGGTATCACAGTCGTCTGCGGTCATATGAAGTATCAAATGCAATATGCATTTGTTATGAACACAATAAATTCCTAAGGGGGGAAATTGATTTTGCTACAATACAATTCTTTCAGTGTACGAATTAGTAGCCCGTAGATGATTTTCATTCAAAGTCAAAGTCAAAGTCAAAATATCTTTATTCCATAAAAATGCTTAACATTTACTTGGACATGTCATAAAGTAAAAAAAAAAAATGCAAATTAAAAATAACAAAAAAAAATGTGCAATTTTGACTT
>DWNA01000317.1:0-26763 GCA_018249835.1 Heliconius besckei | reverse complement strand
TAACGCTGTTGGTCACGTGAAAAATATATTTTTTAAAATTGTATAGCAACATTTAAACCCGAATATCATAAACATAACGTCAGTCTCAATATTTTAAAAAATGTAAACAAATAGAATGTCTACTTGTAGAGTACAAATTTATTAACTATATTATTAAATATTTTATATTTAGCGAAACTTTTGAAATGGCTTTTTGCAACTTATTTTTTTCATTGTTAATATTATTTTATTTATCAAATACGATTGTTGGTCACCAAATAAAAATACATGGTCCTGGCTTACAACCTAAAAATATTGTGATGCCGGCGAGATATTTTTTCGTAAATTTCACTACATTTAACGAAAAAACGTAAGATCATATTTTTAATACATTTTAATGATAATGGCATGTTTATAGAATACTTTAACGTATTGCAGATATTCCACAGAGCTTGCAAGTAAATTTGCTGTAGAAATAAGTGGGAAGTCTTTCAAAAGTAGTCATTGTAGAATATGGATTAACACTTTGGATCGCAAGGATGGCACGTTTATTGTGCGTTACAAATTATATGAAACTTGTTCTAACCTTGTCATTAGTATTTATTATAAAAACAAGCATATTCACAATTCTCCCTATAAATTTGAAGGTAAGCATTAATTTAAAACTTTAGTGGACAACAATTATTTTACAGTATAAAATTATATTCGGTTAAATTATTTAAAAAAACTCAGGTCCGATACAACCAGATCAATGTAATTGCCCTCAAGAAGATTTAGATACCTGGCTTGCGAATTATGAATGTCCCAAATCATATGAACAAGTGGAAAATGATTTAAAACCATTCAAAAATGTACAGATTAGTACTGAAATTGATAAAATTATTGAAAAATACCATAAGCCAGAGAGTATAAGTTTCTGTCATTATGTTATAAAAGAAAACCTTATTCATAGAGATTGCTATGGTAAACATGTGGGATTTAATATGTTTGCTGATAATATTTTACTTTCATTAACAAGAAAAGTTATTATACCTGATATGGAACTTGTGATAAATCTTGGAGACTGGCCATTAATACATAAAAGGAGTGAACTATTACCTATATTTTCTTGGTGTGGTAGTGATGGAACAAATGATATTGTGATGCCTACATATGATATCACCGAATCAACATTAGAAAATATGGGAAGGTAAATTGTAATATTGATTTTGTTCCTTATCCTCATCATTAAGCAGGTTAGGCAGACAAGACCTACAGAAAACCTTGATAGGATCAATCATTGCATAAATTTTACAACTGTACAAGGGACTATTGTGATGCAGAGAAGCATTATCTGATTGTAAATGCAATGATTATTTGATTCTTTCTTGAATGATATAAAATATGTAAATTATTTTCATTGACCTGCATTGGTAGGCAAAATGTGGCAAAACTGGATAGCAATATAGCAGCAATAATATTGATAAATGTCTAATGTGTTTTATCATAAGTTAATTTAGTTAGTTTAGTGTTAATAATATACTTTTAGGGTTACCATAGACACATTGTCAGTACAAGGTAGTATTGAATATAAATGGATGGATAGAGAAAATCGTGCATTTTGGCGTGGACGCGATTCCTGTGCTGAGAGATTACAATTGATTGATATTGCTCACAAACATCCTGACCTAATTAATGCTTCTCTAACAAACTTTTTCTTCTTTCGAGATAAAGAAGCTGAATATGGTCCAAAACAGCCACATATTTCATTTTTTAAGTTTTTTGATGTATGTTATTATTTAATATATTGAAATGGTGTTATACATACTGTCAAAGAAATGGTTATTGGTATATTTCTTAATTTACAGTACAAATATCAAATCAATATTGATGGGACTGTAGCAGCTTATAGATTTCCCTACCTTCTATCTGGTGGCGGTTTAGTTTTAAAACAAGATTCTTCATACTATGAACATTTCTATAAACAGTTAAAACCTTGGGAACATTATATACCTATTAAAGGAGATTTGTCAGACTTAGTAGAAAAAATAAAATGGGCGAGAGAACATGAAGATGAAGCTTACAAAATAGCTAGAAATGCAAAGGAATATGCAAATGAGAATTTGTTGCCTCAACACATAATTTGTTACCATGCCATATTGTTTAAAGTAAGTATTGAGTAAGTAATGACGTCACTGTGCAATAAAGCAACTCAATGTCTTAATTTAAGTGCTAAGCTTGTGGGTTCTGTAACAAGACAAAGCACGGCATTGAGTTTGAAACTCAATGCCGTGCTTTGTGATGTGATGAATCACTTAATATGCTTGGTTTCGAAAATTAGCTGGGAAATAAAGAATGGAGTGTTTAACTCTGTTAAGGGAAGTGTGTTGCTAAAAAAAGTATTTTAAACCAAAGGTTAATAGTTAGCTGTATAAAAAAATAAAAAAAATCACTATATACTTTTTGTCTTTTAGGAATGGAGTAAAAGGAATACTGGTGAAGTGGATGTAAGGGAAGGAATGACTCATGTATCCCAACCAAAGTTTGATTGCCATTGTGATACCAAATATTATAAAGATCATGAAGAGTTGTAGAACCAGTATAAACTAACAATCTTTTCCTAGTTTTCCTAGTTCATCATATTAATATATTTTAATGTGTTCTTACTTTTTTAGTGTTTAAGTTATTTAAGGGACCAATAGCAGTCTATTATTATAGAGATATTGACTACTCTAAGGATAATATTCTAAATCATTAATATCATACTGTAGGAATCTCATGTTTTATTTAGGTTCACACTGTATTAGCATATGGCAGGATAGGCAGAGAGGAGAGAGGGAAAAAGAGAGAGAGAGTAGACTCTGTTCCAACTTTCTAAATATTACAGACATAATTGTACTTTAGTACTAATATAAGGACTTACAGTAAATTTATGTTAAAAACACCCATTACAGTGACTGTGGTGCATAATATTTGAAGTTGTTGTTATATTTTTTTATCAGAGCTTTCTGAACATTACCACAAATACTATAAAAAAATATATGGTATATAATACAGTATCCATTAAAACATAGTAGACACATTGAAATACATAACTAATATAAAAGTACATTTTGATTGAATAAGTCAACATTTTATATTAAGTGAGTATAATTTAAAGTGTCCACTTTACTACTATACTTAAAAAGTAATGAGTATATTTTTTATAATAAACTTTAATTTAGATCTTAATATCTATGTGAACAGTTGCTTTTAAATATTATGTTGTTATATTTAAACAATAAAAGTATTTAAGAAAACACATTTTACTTATTAATCATTTAATGAAAAATTTACAAGTTTAGATATAGCTAGAGGCTACAAGAAATAAATGAATCTCATTCAATTTAAATTCATTTACTATATTATTAATATAAATAAAAAGTAACTTTAAAAAATAATACTTTATACATAAATTCAAATTCTTATAATCATTTTAAATGAATTTCCTTTAATTATAATTCTATATCTATATAAATTCTATAATCTATAGAAACTACATTTGAAATATCGTTATTGCACATTTTTAAATAAAAATGTATATTAATTTGGAATGATAATTTCTTAAGTTAAGCCCAAGAAAACAATTATTGTAGAAAAAGTAACTTTAGATTTAGATATTAATTTATTATAAAGTGGCAATGTGACTTGGTGCTGCTCGTAAACGCGATAGTTGTGGATTCGAATATCTTTCGGTAAAATTAATTATTTTTATTTCCTCGTTCTTGTTAGAAGACGTGGCGTTGAGTTCCGCCATTCAGTGAAAGAAAGATTACATTTACGAAACAAAAACAAGACACTTTATGCAACATGGTTCTAACTACCTACATGTGCTCTCTTGACACTATTAAAAAGTTGTAAGAATACCCTTATAGGAGCACATAGGCGACCAAACAATTGCTGAGCTGTTACTGCTACTACCTCGGGGATATTGTAGCTATTGTCATCTCCTAAATACTTATTATTTTAATGTAAAGAAGTTTGAATTCTGATTTTGGTAGTAGACATGTGATTTTTGACTGCACTATATTATCATCTAGGGCACTAAATGTAGAGTAGTGTAAATGCATCCAGAAGGACGTAGAGGGATCTAGCGGTACATAGCAAGGTCTGGGCTCCTATAGAAGCACATATAGGCATCGGCGAGCAGGCGCTTGGCGGGTGCGGGCAGGTGGCGCTCCAGCGCGGCGGCGTGCAGCGCTCGCCCCTCTGGGCTCAGCCACGCCGCCAGCTCCTCTATCTGCACCACTTCCGGGATGTTGTAGCCATTGCGTTCACCTGGATACATTCATATACTACATAAATCTGTACATTTTATAAATATGTAACTGATTATTGGAGGCAAATACCTCTATGTAATAAACAATGACTTTTTAAATCTCGGCATGTTCGTTTGGGCATGCTAATCTCAGCTTCATTCAGCTCAGATTTAGTGTTTGTTTTATTTCAAGCAGATCATAAATGAAAAAAAAAATCTGTATAAAGTATTTGACATGAGTTCGAAATTTCGTTTGTTCGACAGCAACTTGTTGTTATTTCAGAAATGACTTAAATAAAAGCTAATAAACAAAAATACAATTTTTTGAAGTTGAGGTGGATTATGGCACCGTGACACAGCTTTGATTAAAAACAAAGGTGGAGTTCGATTCCCGTGATTTCGCCACTAAATAATCAATGTCACTAAAATATGGCGGAAATGTGGAACGGAGTGTCTTAACTATGGGTTTTGATTCAAGATGCGGCGTGAAGATATAATACCTTTTCTATCAGCCATCGAGTCAAAGAAGCACCATGGCGCATCATGTCCTGCCCCCGTCTTCACAAAGGCGACGTAGTGACTCGTCTCTATGCATAGCACCGCAAACAGTTCCATATATACGCGTGGAATGGGACACGACTCTAGAATGTTCGCGTATTCCTCACATATTGACAGCGGGGTTGCCTGTGAATGTGTTGATATACGTTGATATTTTGAAATATAATGTTAATGAGGCCGTCGCGCTGCAGCAGCACAGTTGTGGATTTGATTTTGATCTCCACGCGCAAGAATTTATTACCATATCCCCGCTCTGGTAAAACAAAAGAAACAAAAAACAAAGTTGAGTGCCACTAGTCAACAGCTGAAACTAGAGAACTTAACTAGGTTAACTCTGCTTATCGTACTAAGCCTAAAAAAAGAATATGATAATTAAACAGTACCTTATGGGAGGGGCGTGTAGAATGCGCCAGTCGTAGACACGCGTTGCAGAGCGCACCTGCGTCCAGCGCGCCCGCCGCGCACTCGCCGCACTCCCAGCGGGCTAGAGCGCCGCACACCGTGCACTGTCGGGGTACTGGAAACAACTTGGATACTTAATTTTTTTAGCATATGGTAGCATAGAATTAGGGAACTTAGTGTTAAAACAGTATGCCACGCACCGCTTAATTTGTGAGACATTGCATCTAAGTGGGGCAACTCAATGCTTGGTCTTGCTACCAGAACGAGGGAATGAAAAGAATTCATTGCCCGGAGTGAGGTTCGAGTCAACAATCGTCACGTTTTCAGTCTGACCCTATGCCAATACATCACGACGGCCTCAATAATAGTAAACAGTTTTTTTTGCCCCCGAATACAATTTAGATAAACAACGTAACGTTTAGATAAACAGCGTAATTTTGATAATTTTCTCCTATTTTTAATATTTTAAGATTGTAAAAAAAATCTGTGGAGAATTAGACAGCTTCTAGGTATTTCATTTTGTTAATATAGTTTTAGCAATTAACAAACTGAAATAAATAGATACAGAGTAAAGGTGTAAACAAGCTCAAATTATTTTTAAAATGCATAAGTTTAAATTTATTTATGATTACAATTTTTTGAAAATATATTACCTTTAAGCTCTACTTAAATAAAATCGTTTTTTTATTTCGTAATAAATGATATATATAATAATACTTAATTGCAATAAAAACGAAGAAATAATAAAATTACAGTTCATGATATTTATAAAAAGAGAGTAAAAAGTGCAATGGCGGCCTAATCACTTAAAGAGATTTCTTACAGGCAACCATTTGAAAGGATTTATTGGAGGAGAAAGGTGCAAAAAGTAATCATATTATTTTAGACAAGTATGATATTATTCAATATAAATAAGTTATTTATCACATAAACATACAAACACACATTAACTCTATTAAGTAAGAATTTATACTCACATCCTTCAATGAGGTCAGTGACATCCAAGAGGGGGGATGGTTGTACACGCTGATATAGCTTATATTGTTTACCAAATCGGGGCATTTGTATTATAAAAGCAGCTGGAACCTGAAATATAAGCCAATATTACAATGTGGTCGAAGAATTGTGGTTATCCTGATGTTAGGTTTTTGGAACTTACGGAAGTACTGTACACTCAGGATCTTAATAATCTTACGATTATTTACTTCCCGAGTGTACCACGGTTGGACGATAGTAAATTAAGCATAAAACATGGCTGGCAAATTAGATTATGTTTTTTGTACAATTTTTTAGCAAAGCCACGCTTCTCAATATATTATAATGATCTTAGAGGCAAAAGAATCGTTATAATTTTAGATTTTTATTCAAAAACAAGAAATTACATGGTTTATTTTTTTAACGTACTTCGTACTATATTTGCTTATACAACCTTTTTAGCTCTTTGTTTTTAACTTATTGTGAATCGTACAGTTGTACAGTTGGTACATTTATTTAAAATACTCTCTAAGTTTTTATATTATACTAGCGGCCCGCTCGCGGTTTAACCCGCGTGAACTATGTTATTACTAATTCCTGTCTCCATGGCTACGTCCTAGTGACGTCTATGCAAAATTTGAGACTCCTAGCATTTGTAGTAACGAAGTTTCGTACAAACTTTCGACCCCAAAAACAACCCTTTAGAAGTCGAATATTGCAAATTCGAGCACCTACGTCCTATAAAAAACTCCTATGCAAAATTTCAGATTCCTAGCACATGTAGTTTCTGAGATTTCGTGATGAGTGAGTGACCTTTCGATTTTATATATATAGATTACATACCTCACTAAGTTTAACACCAGACGTTGCAAAAGACTGTTCCAACAACTGCTGTACTGTTGGCAGTGTTATATGTTCATCTTTCTCCACAAATAGCTGGTAACAGTAGGCCTCTTGTCCTGACGATAGTTTAAGAAAAGGTTCAGCTCTTAGTAGTTGTGCGACTAGACCATTTAAGAATTCTTCTGGGTCCTGTAATATGTAGGTAGATTGGAGTAGTTATTTTAGGCAATATTTTTGCTAGCCAAATACTTTAGTACATGAGTATAATAAACTTTCATAATAAATTATAATTTAAATAGTTGATGTATTTTTATATATTATATATATATATATATATACTATAAGATATATATATATACTATAAGATCGAGGTGTATTTGTGTTTGTGTCTGTCTGTGGCATCCTAGCTCCCAAACGGATAACCTGCATTTGTTTTTTTTTATTTAATTTTTATAGTTCAATTTGTGGCTTTTTCATTCAAGAAAATATGTTCAGCTGCTTAAGGATTATCATAACTTTTCTAGACGTTTGTTTTCTATTTAGAGCTTCTTGTTTCGTGGGTTTTAAAATTATGAATTTTTTGAAATAGGTGTGCTGGACGGTAGCAAGGGCACGAAGTATACCTTTTCCTCGGTGGTGAGTCCGGGCACGTCGGAAAGGCGCTCGAGCAGCGTGCGTAGCTTCATGACGCGGTCGGCGCGCACGTAGCCGTGGCGCCGCAGCGGGTTCACCACCTCCTCGCGCAGCACGCGCTGCACCTCCCCGTAGTGCGGCGAGTCCTGACACACCGACACAATGGCCTCAGTAATACTACTTAACAGAAATATTTAAAAAAAAAACAAATCTTTTTATCCTCAAATAAAAAATATTTAAAAATTGATTATTCTGACAAAAAATTAAGCTCACCTACTACAAATAGAATAATCAATACATGAACGTAACGTTAGTAAACTCGTCTTTGTTGCGACCTTATCACTTGTCTGACTTGTTGGTCTACTGGCTAATTCGTTGGACTACTGAGACTTAGTGTTTCTGAATGCTACATTAGAAGCAGTATGTTCAATTTTAGAATTAAAATTTATTTAAATATTAAGCATATATTTAAAAGGACATCATATATATGTACTTTTGTTTATTTATACTTAAATAGAATATTTTAATGATCTCCCTCACGTTGAATCATAGCATAAACAATGGTACCTTAACTCAATTTATAACAAATGCCATGTTTAAGTTGTACAACCAGAAAAAATATGTAATTTAATTATAGATAAAACAAACAATACCTCAGGTTCAGGCGGCCGATACAAGAGGGCATCAAACACACTTGTAAAAGTGAACATGGCAAAGAGTGTAGCGTCCAAGTAGCAAGAGTTATGGTGTCCCTGAATGCCGCGATTTTTTCCGGCGAGTTCACCTAGAGAGCTTAGAGGCGGTACTATTCCTGGTACTACAGGACAATCTGGCTGAAAATAAAAATACATTTTACATTTTGTTTTTGGATTACGGAGATTTTTAATTTGTAAAATAGTAACAACGAGACAACTTGACTGTAAATAAAAGTAACAATTATATCCACTTTCCACCTATTTCCACTTTCTTCCGCCCTATCCTCCTCCCTGCCATTTGTTTACTACTATCCTATAAGTGATTATCTAAAAATGCCATCTAAACAAACCTGATCACTATGATCGACATGTTGCAGCTCCAACGGTGGCGTGTCCCGAAACCTAGCATCCCTTCTACACAATGGCAGCGGTACAAAGAGAGCGCGCCCCGAACCGCAAGTAAATAGACGGGCGGCCTTGTGGGTACCGTCGCCGAGCCCGCATACACTTTGTTCTAGCTCCACGCCAGCCGTTGCTATATCTAGCGAGAGAAAAGAAGAAACTACTTAGGCTTCCATAGGTTCCCCATGTTGCAAGATTCTGGTTTACAGAACTACAGAACTTCTGGTTTACACAAATTAATCAAATAAAAATCAAGTCTATCATCTCGATATAAGCTGAAGTAGGAAAATTTATTATTAATAATATTTTAATAATCGAATTATTGTTAATTCGCTAGTTAAGAATTTAGATTAAATAACCCTCATATTTTTTTGTTTACAATATATTTGTAGAGTATTTAAAAAAAATATTATATAATTATAAAATAATTTAAAGCCAATTCTCATCTAACCGCTTCCAATTTAACAAAGTATATTGTTCATTTAATACCATTCTTTCTTTTAACAATTTAATATAAATATTTAGGTCTCTAAATAATGTAAATATATAATTTTATATTTCCTTAAATCATTTGGACGTAAAAAGTCTATGACCACAATTTTTATTCCTGTACCAATTATTGCTTTTGTCACTATTAAAATTATATACTACCCGCACATAAATATTATAAGGTCGTCATCAATTGATTATCGTCACAAACTTTGAAATATTGAAAGTAAACCAAATTATTTTTACCATCAATTAGGCCAATCCACCTGACCACTCCATAATAGTTTTGATCGACATCAGTGGCCACTTCAACGAGTGAGCCGACGCCAATATCATCTTGCAAGTGCTCTTGCAAATGCGGAGAATTCGAAGACTTCGGAGGGACCGCACGAGGGGACCCTAATGAAGGAGAATCGTAAAACTCTTCCGGTGCTTCCCCACTGCAGACATCTACAAAAATAAATCACTAAACTACAATATATTCATCATTTCCTATATTACGCCAGCCGTTTCGACATACTCTGCTCATATTGAAGAACGCACAATGGTATTTCATCTATAGGGAGCTCTTGGATATAATACGTGTGAGACATGTCGAAGTAAACTACATCGTAACGGCCGATCACTTACCGCGGCCGTATGCCTAAAATTAGAAAATAGGAAGGCTAAAATAGAACACATGTATGCAATCTGTGCCACTGGGGACTTAATGTTCGTATTTGTATCTCAGGATGTGATAATCGTTAATTAGCTGTTAGTTTGTTTTTAATAATAATGAGTGAAGTGCACGGAAGAATAGAAATGGTAAGCAAAAAATTTTTTTTCATATTTATAAGTTTTATTTTTAGGTTTTTCTAAACTTATTGAATATGTCACAACTTTAATATTTATAGAGGTCCTGATATATTTTAAGTTGTGGATGTTACATATAAAACAGCAAATAGTATATAAATATTATACTTCTAAATAATTTTCTTATTTTAATTTTCAAGAGTAATGACAAAATAGTTGAACAGTATTAAGTTTATTAACAGTATTATTATTCTAATAAGCACAGGTGCAAATTTAAATTACATACCTACTAATAAGCCAGTATCAATTTTTTTTGTATCCTGAACCATTTTGCTGATAGATACTGTGTCGCCACTACTTGTAGTATTAACAGATGTTGTAGGCCTATTTTTACGTCTTTCTGGCGCTAAATGATTTATTAGGTTCATTGACTTTATTCGTTCATTGCTTGTACGCTGCATATTGCATCTAGAATTCTTGGGCACTGACCCATACTCAGGGTTCTCAGGCTCCTTCGGGGCTGGTGGCCAGCTTCCTCCAATTAGGTTAAATAAATGAATCTGTTAAAACATTTTTGCACAATTAAAAATTAAATATCAATTTAATATGAACCAACATGGACTTGCAAAATAAAGGAACTAAACCTAAAATAAATCATATAAAATTCACCCACACACAATATAAGGCACAGTACATATTTTCAATTATTTATTTATAAATCAACCACCATATTAAAAATTTAATAAATTTAATGTGCAAAAATCACTTCATAGTTAGGTAAGCATAATAATATTTTAATAATTATAACAGAATAATTTAATTTGGACACATAGTTCTTACATATTCATTATTACAATGGTTAAAACAATTTAATAAACTAACATGCTTCAATAAATCTGATGTGCAACATAACATTCATATATTATGGTTAGTTATTAAGATCACAGTAAAAGATTTATCCTTAAAACCTGAGCATCTCTGCTGCTAGTATTTTCAACATCCTGTTCCTGATGAAGATTATTGTTCATTTCTGTTGGTGTAATATAATGTCAGAATTTAGATACATTTACTTTAAACATGATCTTATCTTAAATTTAATTGTTGATTAAGATTACAACATACATTATCTCTTACCTATAGATTAAATGTATCGAAACGGTGACACGAAATATACACGGTTACGAAAAGACCATTACGAGAATCACGATTTTACTGCACCTAATTAATAAACAACAAGTAATCACTATTGCACTATTGTTTATTTTTTTCATATTGCAAACACAGATGACAGATACATAACTTTCTAGTTGAAAATAAAAATGACATATGAATTAAAATTTAAATAGACTATACTATACGGAGCAAAGAACATATACTAGATACGGAGTTAAGTTGAATATTTAAAGTGATCTACCGTAAGTAAAGTATTTAGGTCGGTATAAATATTTACATATTTGGCAAAATAATTCCGAAAATATACTTAATTTTATAATATGATTTAGTTATAAATAGGTACATTTTAAACAACTTCTTTTTATTATAATTTATGATACTGTAATAAATATTTTATGATTAATAGATACAGTACGGTGCAACGGTGAAAATTCGTCTTATACATAATGAAAATGACCATTAGCTGTTTTTTTATCTTGTATAGGTGTATACTTTTTGACTTTTGACATTGACGTTCTAATGTTGTTATTTATTCAACCTTGGATTTGACCTCTTCAATTTTTTTTAAATTAAATCTATACATATTACATAAATAAATATATAAATATTCTATGTGTGCTATATAACAGTGAAGCTGAAATAAACTTTAATTTATATTGAAAAAATATTTAAAAAATATACAAGTTGTAATAGTAGAAAACAGTACCTACAGATATGTAATAAGTTAACAATAATTAACCTGTTTTATAATTTATGTGGGTTGTGATAATTACATAATTTTGACTTTAAATTTTATTATTTATTTCAATTAAAACATAATTTAAATGAACATTTTTACATTTAGGCTTTCCCCGATACAATGATCCGACAAGGGAGTATTGATGACATAAATGCTCAACAGTTCCTAAAGATCTCAAACTATGAAGATACAGTGAGACAGTTAGATATTTATTATGCCATTGGTTTGTTTAATTTTATGTAGTTTCTAATTTAATTATTTTATATTAAATTATTTAATTGCTTGTTGTTTTCTAAATTGCAGTAAAAAGACAATTATTGAGGTTTCAAAGTCCCATAACTGGATTGTTTCCAGTCCTTTCATCTGATTTACACATAGGTAGTGTAAGAGACAGTATATATTGTGCTGCTGCAGTGTGGGGTCTGTATCAAGCCTATAGGTAATACAAAAAAAGTAACCTACATATATTGTTACTTATAATATTAGATGCTACCCTTAATATTTACAAAATGCACTTTTATAAAGAAATATATTTTACTGAAGCCGTCATGATGCAGTGGCAAAGCTTCTGACTGTAAACACAATAATTGTGGGTTTAATTCTCACTTGGGGTAATGAAATAATTTTATTTCCTGCATCTGGTACCAATAAAACATGGCATACAGTTACACCACTCAATATCTCATAAGTTGTGTAGAAATTGGGGAACACAGTCTCTTAACATAAGGTTCACCTATCCTGCTATACACAAGATACAGTGTGAAATCAATTTTCAGGAGAATAGACGATGACAGAGGAAAGTCACATGAACTTGGACAAAGTACCGTTAAATGTATGCGAGGTATCCTCGAATGTTGGATTAAGCAGTCATCCAGAGTGGAAGCTTTTAAAACCAGACAAAGTGCAGCCCACGCTCTTCATGTAAAGTTTCATTTGACAACTGGAGAACCGGTTCTAAGTGATGAACAGTACCATCATTTGCAAATTGATGTTATTTCACTTTATCTCCTGTTTCTTGTTCAAATGATTACATCTGGACTTCAAATTATTTATACACAGGTATTCTTTTGCACAAAAAATTTATGTGATATATTAAAGGAAACATAAAAGTACATAGGTCAATATACAGGTTTTTTTTAACATTATACTTTTCCCCTTTATATAGCAGGATAAGCAGAGAGAAACTAATGTTAAAACGTTTATGTGTGAATTTGAAACACTGCATTTTGAGCAATGAAAATTCAGTTTCACACATTATCTTCCAGAACAGGTAAATGAAAATATTTCATCCTTCTGAGTGGGGATCAAACCCACAGCCATTAGGCTTGTAAACATCATTCAGTAGATATATATTTATATATATATATATATTTATATATATATATTTTGTTATATATATATATCTATATATATATATAACAAAATATATAACTTTATAATTAAATATTTTATGAATATATGAATAGAGGTGTCATATTTAATTACTATTTATTTTTAGGATGAAGTAGCTTTTATACAAAACTTAGTGTATTATGTGGAACGAGCTTATAGGACTCCTGATTATGGTATGTGGGAAAGGGGCACCAAGTATAATGATGGCAAACCGGAGATACATGCTTCTTCTATAGGTATATATTTATATTATTTTTATCATTTCTTTCTACCTTTATACTGTATCCTGTATATAGCAAGGCTTATTATTGTTAGGACAACTGTGAGGGGAATTGTCCCCACTTTCCACTTAATTTTCGAATCATTGTTTTTTAAGTGATGGAACTCAAGCCACACTTTATTACCAGAGAAAATAAATTCCTCCGACTCACATCCATCACTACCACAAACATATTATTATTATATTTTTAATTAAATATACATTTGCAACTACTTTGTATATAGTGATCTGACTGACTGATCTAACTGATCTGACTAAATTGCTATTGCATTATTTCCTAATTTTTTTAACCATATTTGAGCCAAAAAGTGTAAATATTTGTAGTATTAAACATATTATGTATTTATGTATGTAAGGTATGGCAAAAGCAGCTTTAGAAGCTATCAATGGATGCAATTTATTTGGTGATAAAGGGGCATCATGGAGTGTTGTGTACGTGGATATCGACGCTCACAATCGGAACAGAAGCATCTTCGAGACTATGCTTCCTAGGGAATCTAGCTCAAAGGTGAGCTATATTACTATATAATAAATCAGCTATCATAATCAGCAACGCTTTTTTGCGCATGCAGAGAAGATCCCATCTTCTCGATGGGAATCGAATCCACAACCGTCGCGTTGAATCCACCACAGTCATTACTTTGTAGACAGACAAATTCTTTCTGATTTATGAAAAGACAACTACTTTCGATTTAGAATATTGATTAACTAGCAAAAAGACAATATTTTGTATACTAATGAATATTATTAGTTACAATTTCGTATGAATTTAAATTATATGGATAAACTATTTTCAACAGGGCGTAGATGCGGCACTACTTCCTACTATATCATTCCCAGCATTTGCCACCCATGAGGAACTGTTACTGCAATTAACTAAAAACAATATTTTAAATCGTCTGCAAGGCAGGTATGGTTTCAAAAGATTCAGTCGAGATGGTTACAAATGCGTTTTAGAAGATCCTAACAGGAGATATTATAATGAAGGCGAACTTAAAGAGTTTGAAGGTATAGAATCAGAATGGCCGCTCTTTTATGTAATGATGATCATAGATGGTGTATTCCGCACACTGCCAGATCAAGTAGAAGAGTATCAGAGATTGCTTAAATCTCGCATCTATATGGATGAATATGGAGGTATGTTAATTTTTTTAAAGATCATTACGATTATATTTAAAGTTATACTAAACAATTTAAAGCTTTTATTTAATTTCTTTTCGGTTTCATATTGAATATAAAAGAATTAATTTATTTTGATATTTAAATAGACAGATTATAGTCAGTTTTTATTATAAAATAATTGTATTTGAAAAATGTAAAATGTTTATTTTTCTATTATTTAACAGATCCTGTTATTCCATGGTACTACTATGTTCCGCGTGAGGGAATTGAAACTGAACGCAGCGAATCATATTCAGTACGCAGAATTCCAGCTAGTATGTATATTTATCAAAAATATTCAAATAACTGAAAAAAAATTTTTTCAGTTGCTTTACATGTTTTTATTATAGTTATACACATTAAATAAAATGCACGAGGAATTTTTTTTTCAAAGCAACAATATGTTACAGACCAACCAGGTGATGACGACGGCAAAGGTAAAATCGTGTCATACTTAAGTATGCTCTGATATAATCTGTGCTAATTTTCTGTTTCTTTCTAGCTTAACTTTCTTAATTATTAGTTTTTTTTTAAATGCCTGAAAAGGTATTATATACCTTTTTATTTTACGCTTTTTTGTATATTTATGATTTCTAGAACAGTAGTGGAACATTAGAAAACTATAACTTCCTGTTTGTTTTGTGTGAAATCTACTAAAATATTGTCTACCCTTTTTGCATGCTACTCTATTGGTTTTTGGTATTATTTTAATAGTTTACTTAATTAATAGTACTAATGCATCCATGTACTATTAAATGTAATGTAATTATAATATTTAATTTTGAAATCTCATGTAAGTTTAAATTTCACCTATTTGAAATAAATAGGTGAAATTAAACTTTGTTTCATGACGAAATTAAATATGTAATTTTTTTGCAAATGAAAAATCTTTCAGTTTGTATTTTGAAATGAATTATATTAAAATGTCGCCAGCCATGAGACGTCACATTGAAGCAATTTCCACTGAATTTTAAAAAATTGTTAATTATTTACGAAATTATTATTGTAAAAATATAACTTTTATTTTATATATTTTCTGTTAGGTACAGAAATTAAGACGAGATACACTTCTTCTAGTGAACTACACTAGATGTAGAGTAGCGTGGATCCATGCCTTAGGGATGTATTGACCTAGGCTATTATAAGAAAGTGTTATTATTTTAAAAATAAAAGTATAATTTTGTGTGTCAACACACCGTTCTATATCCACTACAATTGTTCAGACACAGGAGGACTTTTCCTCTGGGCGCAGTCATTATTCGTGCTGGCCCAGTTACTTACTGGTGGCTTGTTGCACGTTAACGAACTGGATCCTATACGGAGGTACCTGCCTTCGTACAATCGGCCCCGGCGTGCGGGGAGGTATTCTGCCTTTCAGGTGGGCTTCTATGTGGTGGTATATTTAATAAAATTTATATATTTTAATTTTATATTTTTAGCTTCATGTATCCCTCATATAGCAGGGTAGACGGGGGGAACCTAATGTTAAAATACTCCGCTCACCACCATCCGCCTAATTTTAGTCCTTTTATGCTAAGTGACGGAACAACACTATACTCTTTCTTCTTACCACAACGACGAATGAAAATAATTATCTCTCTTGTGGGAATCGATGCCACAATCGTCGCATTGATAATCAGACGATGTCCTACTGCCGAATTTAAAATTTCTTTATATTTATTTTAATATATGGCTATATATATTATAGAAATAATATATTACTATTAATATTTATTTGAATATTAATTACATAGAATTGTGTTTTGTATGCTGTCATGTAATTAGAGTCAAAAGTTTTTTTTTAAGAATATGTTCTTGTTTTCTTTAAATATTTTGTAATAAAAAAGTTTATCGAAATGAAGAACTAAATCAAATATAAGCTTTTTAAATAATTATTTTTGGTAGTTATAATGAAATGGTATGGGAATTGTCATCTATGACAACAAAGTCTTTTTTCATGCGTGCATAAAGGCTAAACCGGCGTTTGTAAGTATTAGAAAATAAATTCACCCTTAATTTAAGCACATTTTAATACATATAAATATATTTTTAGATGAAAAACATCTGACTAGCTTTATTCGACATTGTCAATATTATGTTTTAATTTAAAAGTAATAGTTTAATATATTTCACAATACCGACATAGGCAAGGCATAGTAAGCTTCACTAGTCGATGTTGTATAAGCTTTAGTACAACGTAATTTCACAAAAGTAATACCTATTATATTTTGTTTTTTTAGGGCATAGCTACTGATTTAGTAGTTCAAGTAGTATTAATCGCGGAGTCGATGCGACTTCAAGCTATGATGGGTACTTACGGTATCCAAACACAAACCCCACACGAAGTTGAACCTGTCCAAGTAAGTAACAGTGAAGGTAAATTTTGTGAAAATTAAATAAAATTAGAGTACTGATGGATAATATTTAAAAATTGTGATCTTATCGTAACTTCAGCTATTTAAACTTAAATAAATAACATTGATTTACAAATTTATTTATAAATATTATATATATATTTCAGATATGCAGTTCAACTCAATTAGTTCATGTGTATAGAGAATTAGGAGTGTGCAATAAATTAAAGTTAACGGGAAGGCCCATAAGACCAGTTGGTTCATTAGGTACAAGTAAGGTAAGTTTTTTTTTCCTCCAAACATGAAGTTAATGCTGTTAGTCTTATTGGCTTTTACACCGGGTGAGGAGGAAAGAAATTACTTTGTCCCTGAGATATTGCAAGCACTGCGTGGCTGCTTGGATGTCAACGGTGGCAAGGGTCCTTCTGCAGGAATCGAACTAGGCTTTGCTTTTGGCAGGGTAGACGTAGACAGTGAAAACCCGACGTCCAAACATTCCATTTGTCGCTCTCTTAGTGTCTCAACACTCCGCGTTTAAAGATTTGAATGTTGTACTTTTTGAGTCTAATTATTATAAATCATCTTTTTCTTTCAGTAAAATGTAGTTATAAATTGTTAAGTTTTTTATTCTATGCATGGATAATAATTAATTATAATTTACAGATTTACAGAGTGTGTGGTATGACGGTGCTCTGTTATCCTCTTATATTTGAAGTGTCAGAGTTCTACTTATATCGAGATATGGCGTTGTTAATAGATGATATTAAAACTGAATTGCAATTCGTTGGAAAGTAAGTAACATTTTACTAAATGTAGAAATGATTAATATATTAATACATATATACATATTATAATTTTGTTAATTTTGAACCTATTGAAATTAGTGAAAATCAAATAACAAATACCATATATGCTTAGTTACTTTTTTCATGAACTAAACTAGACATTATAGTATAATATATTATGTATAACTTAAATATTTATTGTTTGCATTTAAGATACTGGCGTTTGTCGGGAAGGCCGACGGTATGTCTTTTGGTTCGAGAGGAGCATATGAGAGATCCACATTTTAAACAAATGCTGGATCTATTTGCGATGCTTAAGAAAGGACATTGTGATGGAGTTAAAGTGCGTCTAGGAAGATTGCAAAATCTTATTTCAAGTTCTTGTATTGGTATGATCTATTTTCGTTAAAAATTAAAACCTTTACCTACTCTACCTTCTTTTATCTTGTTTAGCGGGAAAACGAATAATAATCTTTTTCTAATAAAAAGCGTGGCGTGAGTTTCGCCACTCAACGCCTCCAGAATTCGGCGGAAAGTGGGGAACGAGTGGCTTAATACTATGTTCCGTCTCCCTAACCTGCGTTCGAAATATAGATCTTAACATATATAACGATTCAATGAACAGAACACCTGGACTTCATGAGCCAAGGCGACTTCCCGTCAGAAATGTTCACACAATTCAAGCAACTGCAGCACGATTACATCGGTTACCAGTCGCTGACGGACGTGCCGCGCACCCTTACAGCGCGCGAGCTGGCGCCCGACTGCGGCACTCTGCGCGGGCGCCCCTCGGCCGACGTGGTTGCGGCGCTGCGCGACACCGACAACCTGTACGCACAGGCGCAGCTGTGGGGCATCTTGCTGGAGCGCGAGGGGCCTATGTACGAGGTGCGTTCGTATTGTCCATGACTCGTCGACCGTATTGTGCGGGACCCACTTTGGAAGTAGAGTACATGGCTGCATTTAAAGACACAGTTAATACACGTAAATGCAGCTAAGAGGGAGTGAACGAAATATTTTCTTATATTTATCTTAGCAGCTGTTTATTTTCTATTACTATATATTTAGTGCTAGAAAATAAATAAAAAATATTATTACTATATGTTTTTTATATTCGAACTACGTTTATCACGCAGAAACAAATAAGTATATAAATGTTTGCCCAACAATACCGCACAACAGGTGAACGGCACAAGTGCCCTGGAGGCCCTGAAGGGACTGTACGGCAGCGCGGGCGTGCTGCGGCACTGGCGCGCCGTGCGCTACTGCTCGTCGCTGCTCAACCACACCGTGGACTCTATCAGCCCCTTCATCACCACCGTACTTGTTAGTGGGAAACAGGTATAGGCATATTTAATATTTAAACTCTGCTAACATTTACACCTATGTAGGTGTTTGTGTAACATTTGCACTATTATGTAAAAACAACCTTTTGGAAACCGTCCAAGAGCCACAGGTTCAAGTCACGCTATTCTTTTTTTTATGATTATTACATTTAACCAAATTTAGATTTGTACCTTTTATTAAAATTATTTCATTAATATTTTTTCTTTTATAGTTAACAGTGGGAGTAATCGGCCACAAAGAAACAGTATTCGACAAGCCCATGACTCCCGGCGAAATTCAATCTGTCATGTACTCCACGATACAGCCGTATGACATAATTGGCGCTGTTTTACAACAGGTACAGTGAAACCGACGAGTCGTGGCTGTCCGGAAGTTAGCTGTAGATGGTAAACGGACAAATTAATTTTCTTCCCGAATGACATTGGGTGAAAGTTTGGAAATCCTAACTTCAGGACGGCAACGAATATTTAGCTGTAAGCTTTGTACGTTATTTAGCGTACGTACGGATTCAATTCAATGCATTATTATTAATTTGTCTATATCGTGTTTAATGACAAGATTCAATTGCAACATATTTAATTGACTAGCACTGCCAATCAACGCCTATTTTGTTTATTTTAATGACTTTTTTTTATAACACTATAATTTAAAATTAAAACAAAATATATATTCAATACTTATATTAATTTGATTTTTTTGTCCCAACAGGAAATCGTTCTCTACTGTGGACGTCTTATAGGCACCAACCCGGATATGTTCCGTGGTATTCTCAAAATTCGAGTGGGATGGGTTCTAGAAGCGATTCGTATTTATTTGGAAATATTTCCTGAGGAGAAACGCCAAGACGCTACTATCGAGAGCCTCTCGCCTTATAAGTTGAGGACTTTGTTGCAGAAAGTACTTACTGTGTCAGATTGGGCGGAGGAAAAAGGGTAATATTATTTTTTGCCAAATGTTGTTAGGATAATATGAACGGAGAGTACTCCGTTCCGGTCCCGTTTAAGTCCCGTTATGTTTAAAAATGTTAATGTTTATATTTTTTGTTAAATATTTTATTTTTATAATTTTAAGATTGACGCCTCTCCAACGTCGAAGATTAGAAGGATGCTTATGTCGGGTACCGAAACATTTCTACGTTCAAGTATGGGATATATTACTACGGACACCTGAAGGATTAATAATAGAGGTAAACAAAAACTAGGCAATCCTAAATTTAAAAAAATATATATTGGGTGAATATTAATATAGGTATATTTAACATCTCGCATTTATTATAATTTTACTTTTCTTGCTCTGGTAACTTTGCTGGCTTCTGCCAGCGCAATTTAGCGCAACACGCAATTAAACACGCAATTCAGCAGAAAGTTTGGGAGCAAAAGTGTTATAATGAAAGGAATGAACCCTTGTTGTAATTTGTAATATAAATATATACATACGAACATATTTTTGTATCATATACACATGGAAATAAAAACGAATTGCTTATATATTGTATAACATTTCATAGGGTCACCTTCTACCAGCGCAGCCGACCCTTGTCAACATGTCGCGATCGGAATTGTCATTTGCCTTGTTAGTAGAAGAAGCGCTAGTGCGCGTGCCTTCCGCTGAACGGCGACAGCTGTGTGTGGAGCTGCTATGTGTGTTGGCCACCATATTGAGAAGAAACCCTGAATTGTATTTACAACATGCGTTACATCTTGACAGATTGCTGGATGACGCAAATGCGACTCATAGAGAGGTATGTTTCTTTTTTGTGAGCTTCACGTTGTTTTCCGCATGTAACAGTTTGGGCAGATGGAATCTAGTCTGTATCTGAAGGAGTGAGGGAACCAGTGCTCATTAGACATCGTTGAATTGTGTCTTGTTACCAGAGCGAGGCAAAGAACATAATTATTCCCTCAAGTGAAAATAGAACTTGCAACCATTATGTTTATAGTACAGTTAAACGCTATGCCGATAGGACATGATTATGGTTAATTATTTTAGAAGTTGTGCTTTTGAAACGTAAAATTTTATATTCTGTTGAATAGAATATTCATTTTGATATTTATTATTATCAATAAACCACAACCATCGCGTTTACAATCAGACGCTGTCCCACTTCTCCACGACCACCTCAATAATGATAAAGTTGATTATTAATGCTTTAAACCAGAACCACACTATAATATCAGTCACGGTTCGTTCTCGGTCCGAACTCAATCAGTTAAAATATGTTTATATGCGAAAAAATTATATTGCGTGATTAGACCGAAACTTGATTGGTATTATAGTATGAATGCTCTCATTGTTTATATAAGAATATTTGAACCGATTGAGATCTGACCGGGAACCTTACGATACAGGACAGCGGCGGCGCTGCGGGCTCGCTGGGCGCGGCGGCCCCGGGCGTGTCGCTGGGCTACCTGGCGCGCGCCGTCGTCAACTCCGTGCTGCACGCCGCCTCGCCGCACGACCACGACTCCTGTCTTGTTTCTTAGTTAATTTTTAATAATATTATTGTATTTATATTTGTGTCGAGCCATAAATTACGTCACACGTTAAATGGGAGGCTCTTATGAGATGATTAAGTATTATTTATAGTTTATATATTAAGTCGAGCAATTTTTACGTATTTTGATGAACATTCACACCTTGTATGACCTGATCCTGTTAAGATCCTGATCCAAGAATAGTTTGGTGCACAGTCCAGAATTTTTCTTTAAAAAAAAAATGAAATGAAGGTTCAAATATAAAAAACTTTATATTTTTAAGGTAAAGTTGGGAAAATTGGCTGAAAATTGACTTTATTACTAATTTCATTTTGCTATTTAACTTCGTAATAATATGTACATCAGCTCAAATTTTTTTCACGTCATTACCACTTTTTTGTTGCGTTACATTATAAAATAATTTATGTGTAATAATTTATGTATTTATTATAAAATTTTATTTCGCACATTAAGCGTTACTCGGCTGTCATAGGATTACTGCAGGCTAAGGGAGCCCAAGGAAAATATTAAACTACTATATTTGATACGCCCATGGCCGTCTCTCCCTTATTTGTCACATAGTACTTACGTCCCGTGGAATCTACCCTGCTAAGCAGAAATAACCTAGTGTCATGACTCTGAAGACTCCACTATCCCTTTTTCCAATTGTGAGTGAGATCTTTCATATCGCACGAGACTTACTTTAAAAAGCAGTAGAAATTATAGTAATATAAATATTTAATATGTGAAACTCGCTGGGATTATATATAAAATAAAGATTTATTATTGTGTTATATACAGCTGCGTCTACATGTGCGTGGTTTATCACATAAAAGACATTTATTGATAACGTATCTATTAAAAAGTTGTGCCAACAGTTATTGTTAGGAGATGCATACTTTTCAAATAAGTATAAATTAATCAACTCCATCCAATTTGCGTAACTTTGCTTGTTCCTTTTAGTTAGAAATTGAATTATAAGATATGTTTATGAATCTTTAATCTTAATGCATATTTTTTAATTATATTTAAGGAGAGAAATTCTCATCACACCTTTTTGGTATTTCGTTAGTAATTACTTCAGTTTATTGTTTTTATGTATTTATATTAAAAAAATTATATATTTTATTTAGATTGTAGTTGTTGAAAAAGATATTGAAACGAAAGTATTAAACAATTTAAATAACATAATGCATAAAATGTTTATAATCTAAACACCTTTCTTTCATGGTTTGTTTATTTGCATGCAAGGTCAACCTTGAAACATATTTCATTGTATATAAAATTAATATTGAATAAATATAATGGTAAAGTAAAAATTCTACCTTTAACCACTGATGCCAATTCTGAAGTAAAAGTAAAAATATTTTATAGTTAAGGAATTATACTTGTGTAAAATATTTTATAATATCTTAAATATTTTATAGTTTATAGTTATACATATGTAAATGATTTATTTACATTTTTTTTAAATATGATTAAGAAGTTGTAATCAAATAAGTGTTTTAGTTTATAAAAACTTTAATCACCCCCAAGCAGAACATTATCTTATTTCCACATACAACATTGTTCTTGACATAACACACATTTCACTACTTAAATAAATATAATTGGCAGTAAGTATTACTAGAGTCCATTATACACTTTGTTGTTAGGTGACTGCTGTAGTAATTTTCTCAAAGCTGCAACACAAAACATAATCATTAATTATTAAACAATATTTATAATTTGAAACTGTTGCGGCAGAGTGGCACAGCATCTGAAGTAAAAACAACAGTAGTGGGTCCAATTTCCATTTTAAAGAATGATTAAATTTAAACTAATTTCATTCATTCACTCAGGTAAACAAAACAATGTGCTAAATTCAGTCACTCATCCTGTAAACTTTGAAAATGTCACAGAACTGTCTAATCTGCAAGACAGTGCAAAACCAAAAAAAAATAAAATATTAAGTAATATCACGCAAATGTTACCTTCTTTTTCTTCATCAGTGAAATCTTTCTTTGGAAATTCAATGTCAAATGTAATATACAGATTTCCATGTAAGTTGTTATTTTCAAAGTTGGGCATGCCCTCACCCTTCTTGCGCACACGTGCTCCTGCCCATGTCACTTTGTCCCTGGACACGCTTACTTTGTGTCCGTCCAAATGTACAATTTCTAATGTGAAACCAGTCAAAGCATCCTGTTCAAAAATAAATATTATTAAAGTGAAAGTTCCAATGCAATTTATTTATGCAGCACAATGATAAACCAGGAAATACTGTGAAAAAATAAATATTGTGAAAGTCACTTAATATAAGACAGTTTAATATAATAATATTTAGTTATGAAATATATTCTGTTCAAATAACATTACCTGTAATGATATTGTTACATTTGTATACAAGTCATCTCCCTTGCGTGTAAATTGTGGATGTTTCTCTGTTTTAAATACAAATATTAGGTCTCCTGGATCTCCATCCATGTGAGGTTCTCCTTCACCCCTCAATTTTGATTTGTGATTGTCTGGAGCTCCTACCTCTACCTATGATAAATAATTAATATAATAAAATTAATAGAATCTTGATGAACAGGGCACATGCATTACATGCATAAGGCAGAGGAAACCTAGTATATGTTTCCTCTAGCTACTTTCCACTATATAAGGTGAAATATACAAATAAAAATAAGTTTATATAAAATTTTAATAAAAGATGTGAATAGATGAAGGTAAAAGATGTGAATGGATGAAGGTACTTATTTGGAAAACATTTTAAAATTTGAACATAGCAGGACTCGAACCCGCACCTCCTGGAAACCAACCAGGCACTCTGACTAAGACATAGATTCTCATCAAGCTACGTCAAAATTCTTATACATTTGTTACAACTTATTTATGTTGTTAGCATCTTTGTAGGGAGATTTTTCCAATTTTCCACTACATATATATTTAAAAATATATTATTACATAAATTCCTAATAATTTCCAATTCTCCATGTAATAGAATATGTTCATATACTTCCTTTATTAATTTTGGGATCTTGTAAATACCTACTTAACATAAATGAATAATACTCTGTTTAGTTACTATTATTAAATGACACTTAAGTAACTGTTTTAAACTGAGGATTGTAAACCTATTGATAAACATTATCAATAAAATGAACAATAATAAATTTTAGATATGATAACATATTTTTATATAAAATTATTATTTTAAATGTTTAATTAGTGTAATAAAATATACATACCTCAACTTCTAGAAGTCTTTCTTCATTGACTAGTTTAACATTAGGGCACTCATCACAAACAGTTTGTTGCATCATTTGAAACCGACCTGGGCCTAAGTTTCGTGTTACCATTTCTTGTCTGCAATTACATTTTCTTGTACCAGAAGCTGGTTTTATTACAGGTTTGTTGCGAGTAATCTACAAAATGTTACATTATACATATAGGTTTTTCATAGTTAAGTTTAATTTTAATGATATATTATAAAAAATCATTTCACTTAATAATGATACTTGAGCTGTCCTGGCACAGGGGCACAAGGGTGTGACTGTAATGGATATAGGATATAGTGTGAAACTGATCAAATTTTTACTTAATGATAGCACTCACTTCAATAAAGTTTCCATTGTAAAGTTCTTCTAAAGAAACACTAAGTTCCATAATAACATCGGCACCTTTTGGTGTTTCATGATGTTGTTGATCACCACCGAAATGAAAACCAAAATCTCCAAAGAAACTTGCAAATGGATCATTATTATTCATCATACCATCTTTTTTGAGGCACTCCTCCCCACACCTATCATACATTTCTCTTTTTTCGGGATCAGACAAAGCCTCGTACGCTGCTCCTAGGTCTTGAAATTTTTGAGAAGCATCTGGATCGTCTTGATTTTTGTCTGGATGAAGTGCTTTTGCCAGTTTTCTGTAAGCTTTTTTAATTTCGTTCGTGTTGGCTGAACGCGACACGCCGAGAATTTGATAAAAATCTCGACTGGCAAGCGTTAAAAATGTTGTGGATAAGAAATATATGAAGCACACAAATGCACTATTAATTAACATTTTGGAGAACTCTATCTAGGAACTATTTTAACCTATAAGGAATAAATAACAAGGATTACGGGCCGTTTATCGTATCATATGTGTGATACATTTTCTTCGTCTTTGACAATTTACTGTTGACAGTTCGATGAAAGCAATTCGTCCTTCTCTGATTGGTTAGCATCAATTTTAAATGATGCAACCTAAGTACTATATTTTTGTCGATGCTTTTTTAAGTTTTAACTTATCTTCATAAGGCTTACTTTGGCTAATATTTTTCAAGATCCAATCGGGAATAGCCTCGTACAAACTAAAATATGCTTAAAAATCATTTATATACTTAAAAAAGGATTAGTTGATAATGTTAAAATAAACTTCATTATAGAAACGCAAAAGCTAAAAAAACAATATGACAAATAAAATTTAAATAGTTCCTAGTTATACTAAATAAGTCATGTTCTGCAAATTAGGATGGACAGGAATGAATAAACACACAATCAGAAAATTCTTTATAAATATCCAATGATTATTATGAAAAAATCTACTATTTTATTTCTATCTTTTAAATAAAAACACAATTAATGCAAGACTGTATTTATGTGAAGTTAATGAAATGTAAAATAAAATATATTTGTTTGTGTATTCATAGTCGGTGGAACAGTACACAGTTTAATATAAAACAAACTGTTAATTAAATATCGGAAAACGAAAATATTTGTACACAATTTTACCATTTATTTGGGGTGAACTTAGACTACTACTACAACTTAGACTAAAAGAGGTAAATAGACACGCTATTTGGGGTGAATACAAATATAGTATTAATTTGGTTTGATAGAAACGAAAATCTTTATATTCAAATTCAAATTCAAATTCAAATTCAAAATATTCTTTATTCAAATAAACTTTATAAGCACTTTTGAATCGTCGAATGTACATGTCAACAAAAAGCTACCACCGGTTCGGAAGGCAGTTCTGCTGAGAA